>JALGBA010000135.1:745000-966149 GCA_023970755.1 Azemiops feae
AATAAAAGCCCAGTCAAGCACAATACCAACAAGGAGGAAAAATAACAGCTCTCAAAAGAAACCAGCATGGCTGCATAAAGAACTCTCTGATAAATTGAAAAATAAAAAGGACAAGTATAGAAAGTGGAAAGAGGGGCACATAACTAAGACAGAATATCAGCAAATAGCCCGAGCCTGCAAAGATGAAGTGAGGAAAGCTAAGGCTCATAATGAACTAAGGATTGCGACCAAAGTCAAAAATAACAAAAAAAGCTTCTTTCAACATGTAAAAAACAAGAAAAAAGTGAAGGAAATGATTGGTCCATTACTGGGTGAAAGTGGCAAGAAGGTGACAAGCAACAGGGAGAAAGCAGAACTATTTAACTCGTTTTTTGCATCTGTCTTTACACAAAGTGAAAAAACAGACCAACCTACCAAAAATAGTGCCATAAAAAACAGAATAGAAACGCAAGTTAAGATAGGCAAGAAAACGGTAAGTGAGCACCTGTGCAGCCTAGACGAGTTCAAATCACCAGGACCAGATGGATTACACCCCAGGGTTCTCAAGGAACTGGCAGATGTGATCTCAGAACCATTGAACTATATTTTTCAAAGATCCTGGAGCACTGGGGAATTACCGGAGGACTGGAAAAGAGCTGATGTAGTTCCCATCTTCAAAAAAGGGAAAAAAATGGATCCAGGAAATTACAGACCTATCAGCCTGACCTCAATACCTGGGAAAATTCTGGAAAAGATAATCAAACAACGAATCAGCGAACACCTAGAGGAAAACAAAGTCATTACTAAAGCCAACATGGGTTTGTCAAAAACAGATCATGCCAGACAAATCTTATTGCATTCTTTGACCAAGTGACAAAATTAGTGGATCAGAGGAATGCTGTGGATATAATTTACTTGGACTTCAGTAAGGCATTTAATAAAGTAGATCACAACCTACTACTTGATAAGATAGAAAAATGTGGGTTAGACAGCATCACCACCAGATGGATCCAGAGCTAGCTGACCGGCCGTACTCAGCATGTGGTCCTCAATGGAACCGCATCTACATGGAGGGAAGTGTGTAGTGGGGTGCCCCAGAGCTCTGTTCTGGGCCCAGTGCTCTTCAACATCTTCATCAATGATTTGGACAAGGGGATAGATGGGGATCTCATCAAATTTGCAGACGACACCAAGCTGGTAGGAATAGCCAACACTCCAGAAGACAGGCTTAAGAAACAGGAGGATCTGGACAGACTTGAACACTGGGCACTATCTAACAAAATGAAATTCAATGGTGAAAAAAGTAAGGTTCTACATTTAGGCAAGAAAAACCAAATGTACAGGTATAGTATAGGGGGTACCTTGCTCATAGCAGTAACTGTGAGAGGGACCTCGGATCCTAGTGGACAATCACTTAAATATGAGCCAGCATTGTGCTGCAGCTCCAAAAAGCCAACACAGTGCTAGGCTGCACAAGGGCTGAATCAAGATCATGTGAAGTATTAATACCACTTTACAATGCCTTGGAAGGCCACACTTGCATACTGCATCCAGTTTTGGTCACCACGAGGTAAAAAAGACGTTGAGACTGTAGAAAGAGTACAGAGAAGAGCAACAAGATGATTAGGGGACTGAGGCTAAAGCATATAAGGAACGGCTGCTGGAATTGGGTATGTCTAGTTTAATGAAGAGAAGGACAAGGGGGGACATGATAGCAGTGTTCCAATATCTCAGGGCTGCCACAAAGAGAGGGAGTGAAGCTATTTTCCAAGGCGCCTGAAGGCAGGACAAGAAGCAACGGATGGAAACTAATCAAGGAGAGAAATAACCTAGAACTAAGGAGAAACTTCCTGACAGTTAGAACAATTAACCAGTGGAACAACCTGCCTCCAGAAGCGGTGAATGCTCCAACACTGGAAGTTTTTAAGAAGAGACTGGACAGCCATTTGTCTGAAATGGTATAGGGTTTCCTGCCTGAGCAGGGGGTTGGACTAGATGACCTCCAAGGTCCCTTCCAACTTATTATTATTATTATTATTATTATTATTATTATTATTATTATTATTATTATTATTATTATTATTATTATTATTATTATTATTATTATTATTATTATTATTATTATTATTATTATTATTATTATTATTATTATTATTATTATTATAGAAACAGATAAAGCAGAACTCTGAGGCTTGCAGTTTCCTCAAAGAACATCCTTTATTATTACAATGTATCAGTATGGTCAAAAGTGAAACCAAGTCTGAAGCAAAAATAATAATCCTGCAAATACAAAGTATCAAATCCCCATCCCTAACTATGTAATATATCATATTCCTCAATTAACACTTTTGGCGGGCTTTTGTGGATTATGCCCAGCAACTGGATGAGGGAGCTATGGATGACCTTGATTCCCACAGGATAGCAGCTTGTTTTAACTAGTGCACCACCTGTGAAACTCTCCCTTCCCTCCCATGCTATGTGGCAACGTCAAATGAGATGACATGGCTGCAGTCAGGTTCATTTGCAAAGTTGACACTTTTGTGTGTTAGATGCATGCCCTTCCTGGTTGATTAAAGCCTCACCAGAAGGGATGCTTGAGTGGATCTGGGCAATAATTAATTCCTCCTTGAGAGAGGGAGTGGTCCCACCAAATCTTAAAGAGATGGTGGTGCACCCCCTCTTTAAAGGACCATTGCGCGACCTAGCTAGTCTGGAAAAGTTTCCGAATGGTGTCCAACCTTTGGTGGAGAGAGTTGTCGCATGACAGTTTCAGAGAACTCTGATTATCTAAACCCCTTTCAGTCAGGATTCAGGCCAGGGTTTGGGATTGAGACAACATTGATCACACTCATGGACGACCTTTGGCAGGGGCGGGATGGAGGTAGTGCATCCATTCTGGCTCTTCTTGACCTCTCAGAGGCATTCAATGCCATTGATCATGAGATCCTTCTGGGTTGGCTCTGGGAATTGGAAATGGGCAGTACTTCACTATGCTGGTTCTTCTTCTTATGGGGCTAATTATAGTCAGTGTTGCTAGAGGAAAAGAAATCTAGCTCATGGCCTCTATTTTGTAGGGTGCCTCAGGGCTCTGTTCTCTTTTCCCTTCTACTTAACATCTACATGATGTTAAAAGTTTTAGATAACATTGTGCCCAACTGACCTCTCTTGACCAATGGATCTCACTGACCCCAATAGAATAGAGAGGAACTGAGAGAGATGAAGCAGATCAAGCAAAGTCTAGAATGCCACTGGTAGAAGACAAAAAATGAACTCAACTGAGCACAAGTAAGAGCATTGCTATTAAAGTCTACTCCTGGTGATTCATGTGGTGAAGGGGAAATAGTTCTCTGCACTAATGGCATCTCTTGATAATTGCCTGGCAGGCTTCTTCAAGGTGATCCAATTCCTTTTGGGAAAGAGGTCTACTTGCAGGGGTGTGCCAAGGAATTTGATTATTTTCTGGCAGATAAGTCACTGGATTCATTCCCAGTTGAATGTCAATGTGGACACTGGTCCAGTGGAGATGCCCAAAGCAGGTTCTTGCCAATTATCTGGGAACAGTTTGACCCTATTACTCCTGAAGAAATGGACTGGAAGCTAGGGAAAGTGTAGCCAATTTATTACCAGGTACCATATTCCCATTCATGGTAGAAGGACGGGTCTGAAACACAAGGGCAGAATTGTGGTTCCCCCATCTTTGAGGGAAGAGGTTTTGCAACTTTGTCATGATAACTAAAAAGCAGGGGATGTGGCACTGTTCAAAACAATGCACAGAAAGTTAAGAGACATGAAGGACTATGTGGCATCCTGCCACATCTGCATGCGGGCTAAATCCCACCATCAGAAGCTGACAGGGCTGTTGCAACCCTTCTTCCATACATCCCATCCACTGCATCTCTTTGGACTTTATTATTGATTTACTCCCAGTCCATAGTTACACATCTATATTAGTTGTGGTAGATCTTTTCACTAAAATGTCTAATTTCATATCTTGTAAAGGATTACCCAATGCCAAAGAAACAGACCAACTTTTCCTGGACCATGTCTTTTACTACAACAGCATAGTTTCAAGAATAATGTCGACGGGCAGCCTGTTCCAATCCAGTTTTTGGAAAGTACTGTTCCAACTATTGAATGTCCAAGTAAGTCTATCTTCAGTCCACTACCCAGCCATGAATGGTGAGGTGATGACTAACCAGCTGATCCAGCAATACTTAAGATGTTACTGCAACTACAGCTGACAATTGGTCAATATTGTTGCCGTAGCAGAATTTTCATATAATAATTTTCTCCATACATTGATTTTAGTGACACCCTTTCAGGCTTTGTATGGGACACACTCAAAAGTATTAGCAGAGAACCCTAGAGAAGAGTCCTCTGTCCAGGAACTGTTGATTTTTTACAGGAGCAAATTGCTGGCCAGATCCTATTGAAGTAATGGTTAGACTAAGCTAAAGAGTCTTATAAGAAAGCTGCAGATGCCCACTGATAGGAAGGGCCACTGATAGAAGAAGGAGACAAGGTGTGGTTTTTAGTAACCTCAAGACCATCAAAGAATCTGTATGCTAAATTTATGGAGCCCTTCAAGATTCTCCAATAAATCAATCCTGTCACCTTTGCCTCTCTCCATGAAGGTGCATCCAGTCTTTCATCACTCATTACTGCTTAATGCTTAATGATTCCCCGAGTGTCCTATATCCTAGCACTTAATCCTGCCTCTAGTGCAGGACTTTTCAACCTTTTCACCCATTGTACCACTTTTAGGATATGGCAACATCCGAGTACCACCAGTCGCCTAGCAAGGTGTCAAAAACTTGACCAAAAAAAAAGGAAAAAAGTGATAAAGTACAGGTAGTCCTCGATTTACAACAGTTTGCTTAGTGACTGTTCAAAGTTACAATGGCACTGAAAAAAGTGCCCCCAAAGCCACAGCCGAGCAAGACACCTGCCTGCCCACCCTGTGGCGCTCTTCCTCCTGTCTGAGGTTTTCATTGTTGTGAGCATTTCTGTTGAGGATTGGTAGTGGGGGTGGGTTGGGGGTGTGTTTGGTTTTTATTTCCCCCATCTGCTGGGTGGTTGCAGCAGGTTTTGGTCACTTCACATGACCCTGGGACACTGTGACCGTCATAAATATGAATCAGTTGCCAAGCATCTGAATGTAAATCAGAAGACCCTGGAGATGCTGCAACATTCCAGCTGATCGGCGCTTCTTCTGGGCTCAGCAGAAGTGCCAGGATCAGTGCTGCTTTCCAGCTGATTGGTGCTTCTTCAGGGCTCAGCAGAAGCACCAGGATCAGCGCTGAGCTCCAGGTGGAGCCTGGCGCTGATCCTGGCATTTCCACTGAGCCCTGACAGCCCCAAAGAAGCACCAATCAGCTGGAAAGCACTGATCCTGATGCTTCCGCTGAGCTCTGACAGCCCCAAAGAAACGCCGATCAGCTGGAAAGCACTGATCCTGGCGCTTCCACTGAGCTCCGACAGCCCTGCAGCTCCAGCCATCTCTCGCTCAGGCTTCTATGGTGCTGCCACCAGTTCAGCTCATTCCCCTCCCCTGCTACCACTTTTCTAGGATGGTCGCGTACCACCTGCCAGGTGCCAATGTACCACAGGTGGTACCCGCACCACTGATTGAAAAGCCCTGCTCTAGTGATCATGGATAGATAGCCGAAATATGAAGTGGACAAAATCCTGAATTTGCACACAAAGATAAAGGGATTCAGGCTACCTGCAGTCTGAATGCTGATGGGAGAATGCACATACTTGTTCCCAATTTGGCCCAGCAATTTCACCAACCCTTCCCTGAGAAACCACAACCTTCCCCCCTGCCAGCCCAGCCACCTTGCTCCACCCAAGAAATCCAGCCTAACAGGCCTTTGTGAGTTGATCCTGAATAGATGGGGTGGTTGCTTATGATGGGCCTTCCACTTCTGGCCATGGGAGAGGAGGGATGCTCTAATGCTGCTCCAGGCTCACAAGCTGTTTAAGAAGTGGGAGAGGAAGATTCCTTTGAGATTGCTTCACTATCTCTTCTACCAAGTTCCCATGAGAACTCAGACTTTGAAGAGGTTATGCAGGAGAGGTAGAACAGCTTTGAGGAGCCCATGGAGATGGGAGAGGATCAAGGGGGTAGAGTGATGTAGGAGAAGAGTAGGCTGAGATGGAAGGTGAAGTTAAATGTGTTATTTTTGTTGTTACAAGAGACCGAGGTCCAGCCCCCTCTGAATTCCACTGACACTTATCTAGCATCAATTTAGCTTGGATCTTTAGTTGACTAGATACTTGTATATAGATAGCAATAATAAACCCTTCTGTGCTTTAAATTCAGTGTTCCTAGTTATTTGCGCCTGACAGAAAGTGACTTTGACCACTTGAGTTTTAGACCTGTGTCTTCCCTTGCTGATAAAAGCCTCCTGGGAGGTGATGCATTAATCACTGCACTGATTAATGATTTTTGGATTAGGGAGTGGTGCCCCAGCCCTTTAAGGAGGCTGTGATTCGTCTTCTTTTTAAGAAGTCATTGCCAGATCCTAGTCTGCTGGACAATTTTGATTCTGTTTCCAACATTTTTTTTTCCTGTGGAAGGTGGTTGCAGCTCCATGAGGAAGCAGATTATCTGTGGTCCTTTCAGTCAGGATTAGATATAATCTAGATATAAAACAGAAATGGCATTGGCCATGATTCTTGATGATCTCCGGCGGGAGCAGGATGGGTAGGATATCCATCCTTGCTCTACTTGACCTCTCAGCAGCTTTTGATATCATCAATTCTCCTGGAATGACTTTGGGGGCTGGGAGTGAGGGGAGCAAAGTGTTGTCCTGGTTTATCTTCTTCCTCCAAGGCTGTTTCCAGTTGGTGTCAATCAGGAGCAAGAGGTTTAACCCTCAGTCCTTGCTTTGTGTGGTCCTGCAAGGATCAGTGCTCTCTCCATTCCTGTTTGACATATGCATGAAATAATTAGGTAAGATCATCTGTCACAATAGAGTGAGATATTAACAGTATGCTGATGATACTCAGCTGTACATCTCTGCCTGTGGTGAGTTAAGCAACCACCCTCTTTTGATGTCTGAAGGTTGTTAAAGTCTGGATGAAGAGAAACAGGTTAAATCTGAACCATAGCAAGATGGAGTAACTTTGAGTGCAGGACTCCTTGGCTTTTGGGGAATTAGCATCTATAGTCATGGCTGGGTTGCACTACCCCAGAGAGACAGTATGTAATCTGAGAGTCCTCTTGGACTTTCAGCTCCTACTTGAAGAGCAGATGGCAGCCATGGCTAGGAAGGCCTTAACACAACTGCATGTTGTGTGCCAGTTATGCCCATTCCTGGACTGATGTATCACTTACATACTAGTCACTTACTATTTGGACTATTGTAATATGCTGTACATGTGTCTGCCCTTGAAGACTACACAGAAGCTTCAGTTGTCTCAAAATGCAATGGCCCACATAGTTTTTCACTAGCTTAAATTTGTGCATGTGTTACCACTTTTGTGGGATTCCATTGGTTGCTGGTTTGCTTTCAGGTGCAATTCAAGGTGCTGATTATCTCTTTTCAGCCCCTCTTGGCTTAGGACAGGTTATTTGAAGGGTCAATTCTCCCCAGTTACAACTACCTGGCTTACTAGAGTGGGAAGGCAGGGCATGTTGTGGGACCCATCTGTTAAGAAAGTTAATTTGGTGGCTCCTTTCCTGTGGAACATCATTCATTGAGAGTTAAGATTGATCCTCACCTTGTTACTTTTCTGAAAGGCCCTGAAGACCTGGTTCTGTCAGCAGCTTTGGTGACCTCGGATTGGTACAAAGTGGCTTGTGTGATTATGTCTATTGCTGCTGCAGGGTGGAGAGAGGGTATTGGTTTTTTTTCAAATTGTGGCTGCTTATTGATGTATGCTGCCCAGAGTCTTCATGTGTGAATTGGGCATCATAAAATTTGTTTAATAAATAAACAATATGCAGATTTATTAGAGAAATGCCTGCCATCTCTTCTAATTCCTATAGAGCACCCTGCCATCCCAACAAACTCCTATCTTTTCTATTTTTTCAGGTAGCTAGGCAAACTTCTAAACAAAATTGAAAACTGTAGACAGTCACCATTTCTATTTTCTATAAATTTTATGTATGCCGTAAGACAGGGCTTTTCAACCAGTGGTACGGGTACCACCTGTGGTACATTGGCACCTGGCAGGTGGTACGCGACCATCCTAGAAAAGTGGTAGCGGGGGAGGGGAATGAGCTGAACTGGTGGCAGCACCGCAGAAGCCTGAGCGAGAGATGGCTGGAGCTGCAGGGCTGTCGGAGCTCAGCAGAAGCGCCAGGATCAGTGCTTTCCAGCTGATCGGCGCTTCTTTGGGGCTGTCAGAGCTCAGTGGAAGCATCAGGATCAGTGCTTTCCAGCTGATTGGCGCTTCTTTGGGGCTGTCAGGGCTCAGTGGAAATGCCAGGATCAGCGCCAGGCTCCACCTGGAGCTCGGCGCTGATCCTGGTGCTTCTGCTGAGCCCTGAAGAAGCACCAATCAGCTGGAAAGCAGCACTGATCCTGGCACTTCTGCTGAGCCCAGAAGAAGTGCCGATCAGCTGGAATGTTGCAGCATCTCCAGGGTCTTCTGATTTACATTCAGATGCTTGGCAACTGATTCATATTTATGACGGTCACAGTGTCCCAGGGTCATGTGAAGTGACCAAAACCTGCTGCAACCACCCAGCAGATGGGGGGAATAAAAACCAAACACACCCCCAACCCACCCCCACTACCAATCCTCAACAGAAATGCTCACAACAATGAAAACCTTAGACAGGAGGAAGAGCGCCACAGGGTGGGCAGGCAAGTGTCTTGCTCGGCTGTGGCTTTGGGGGCACTTTTTTCAGTGCCATTGTAACTTTGAACAGTCACTAAGCAAACTGTTGTAAATCGAGGACTACCTGTACTTTATCACTTTTTTCCTTTTTTTTTTGGTCATGTTTTTGACACCTTGCTAGGCGACTGGTGGTACTCGGATGTTGCCATATCCTAAAAGTGGTACAATGGGTGAAAAGGTTGAAAAGTCCTGCCGTAAGATATTCTGGTAAACAGTGATGCTAAAGAACGGTGTTTTAGTTTGTAACTGCTAGCTTTTTTTGAAAGTAGGGCAGGAAAAATAATGAGCTACGATAAGGTGACTGTGAACACACTATTTTATTCTAAGAATAACACTAACGACACAACAAAGAGTACATTCCTAGTAATCAAAGGCTCAAGCAGTTGGTTTCATATGAGTCATCTGGTTTGAGATGTTACGGTGAAGTTCAATGGGCTGTGATATGCAACAGGTTCATATGTTCACCTGGAAGAATTCAGATGAATTCCACTGGTTTGTGAAACTGAGAACAGAATAGTTTCGGTTAAGAAATTTGGCAACACGCAGATTGGGAGTTTATGATTTTGCAGCCATTGTGACCAATATCTCAAAACAACCCCCCCCCACAAGCAGATTCCCCCACAGTGATAAAATGCCATACATCATAAAAACTGTTAATATGATATTGTGGTAGGCAAATAGATCAAAGGATGAATTCTGCTACACTAGCTTAAACAAGTACGTAGAATAAATCTTAATTAGGAAAAGCTTCTTTTTGAGGACATTGGCTGTTCCTAAATGAAAATTTCCAAACCTGTTGCAAAAATCTCTCTCTATGTAGAGTATATACCTAAGATCAATATTTTTAGTTTGATATAAATGAATATAAGCTAATTCTCAGGAATTGTTTGGTTAAAATAGGCCAAATACTTTTAACTGTTCGGGCTGATACTATTCCTACAGAAGAAGGTAAGTCTTTCATGACTTAAATTGTATAAGCCTGGAATAGTGCAAACAATGTTTTAAAAAAAACTCTTTTAAAAGGCAACAAAGTGTAGCTAACTGCTATAGTTCTTAAATCATTAACTTGTTTGGAGGGGAGCTTTTACAAAAATAAATCACAGTCTGTATTTGAGAAATAAAATGACTGTCTTTTAATAAAACTTTCAGACTAGATATATTATTGGTGTTGAGACAACTGTTCTTATATTGTAGCTCAATGCATAATCTTACAGTCTTACTGCATGCAGAATATAAGATCATTCTGAATTTGCTAACTTGGTGTTAGCAAATTTAGATTTTTCATTGTATATTTAGAGAACCTGAGATTGCCCACAAGTGCTTCAGTCAGTTGCTCCTCGCAAAGAGACCACTAGACAGTGATCTCTGTTGGTTTTAGAGTTCTGGAAGATAAGGGAAAGACAGCTTCACTCAAAGTGTTGTTGATGCCTTTATGGACACTGAGTCCACATACTTCCTTTCCTAATTACTTTCAGAAATTGCTTGTTAACTGCATTTTAGCTATTATGAACCTTTGGATTGACAGGTTTTATAGCACTGGATGTTTCTTTCAATACTTAGCAAAAAAATTTAAATACAAGTTCAAGAACTTAAACATTTTTAATAAACAGAAAAATGCAATTAGAACACTGATTTTGCAATGTTTCAAATGGATTTTGAAATAAGATTTTGAAATTAATTATAGAGTTTCTTCCCATGGGAAAATGCTTTTGTTTTGAATTATTTAAAAAATGATAAGGTGAGACTTTGAAGTTGGACACTAGAGAGAATCTGAAGGTACTAAAGATTACAATTAAAGGAGACAACCTAAATTTGACTTACAGAATGGAGCAAAATATTTTAAGATTGGACATATTGAAAGATATTTTTGAACAATGGACCCAGATGTTAATTTCAAGAATGTCTGCCATTATAGATTGACTGTGTTTAAAAGATGTCATGGAAATGGAACAATTTTACCAGACAAGACTTAGTCTGATCTGAAGGTGGATTTAAAAATGACAGGCACAAGAATGATATAGAAAAAGATGCTACATTGGATATACAAATGAAGCCAACTGATGTCTTAATAATTAAAGGGGATATACAAATAGCAAACCAAAAGAATGATCTGGATAAAAACAGTCAGGTTTCAGGATATTATTTGAAGGGATTAAAGATCAAGATTGGTAAAAGTAAAAGAAAAGAATTAAAGTTGATTTACTTGATCAAAGTTAAATTAAATGTTGTTAAAAGCCCAATTCTTAATGGATTTTTGCTCTCAGGACTGAATGAAAAGGTTTTAAGGATTGGTTTATACATAACAGATGAGATATGAGATCTCCTTAATTATATTTTAAGAAAAGGTGATAAGTTATACTAAAATTGTTTATACTTCTAATGAAAGGGGAAGTAGTTTTTTAACATTTCTTCTTTTTTTCTCTTTACTATATACATATTTTTTTCTTTCTTTTTGCTTTTTTAGCCCATTCTATTTTTTATTTTTTAATTTGTAGAAGTTTGTTTAAATTTAAATTGCTATAAATAATGTAACTATAATTATTAAATGGTTATATGTAATTTAATAAAATTATTACATTTAAAAAAGAGAAACAAAAATGCAGAGACTGTTTCTTGGAATTAAGTTCTTTAACAATTGTTTGATTTTCTTTTTTAATTAATTGTTTTTATTAAACTTATCAAAGTAGAAAATATCAATGAAAATGAAAATAGTGGGAAAATGAGGGAGGAAAAGGGGGAAAAAAGAGGTGTACATTAAAGGAGAAAAAACAAAGAAAAGCATTACCTTCTGACTCTTTTTAGTACAGGCAAATAACACAATAACATTACAGCCTCAGCTTTGTCCTTTTACATACTTAACATGTCCTAGTCATTTCTCTAACAACAAACTTATCTAATCAGCAAAACACAAAGTCAATATTGTAATTTTTTCCCCATCTCTCCTACAAAATCCAGAAGTGGTTTCCAAATAGAGACAAAGTGGGATGTGTTCTTTTCTTCGATTAGAACAGTCAATTTAGCCATCTCTGCTAGTTCCATCACTTTTTTCAGTCATTTCTCTGTTGTGGGAATCAAAGTATCTTTCGATTTTTGTGCATAAAGCAAGATTCCCAGTTGTTTTTTTTAATCTTTGTTCATTGAGCCTAAAATAAAGTTCTCCAGTTCAATTTTTATATTCAGTTTAAGATCTTCTATATTAAAATGTACATTTTACCCAATATTTATTTGCTTTAACACAAGTCCACCTGTTTGTTTTCCCAAAGAAAATAAGGCCCTGCAACTTTGTTGTTCTTGGACAATTGGAGCTATTTGTAGTCCACAGCAATAGCACAATGGTTTGGGGAAGCTGACCACATTTTTTGTTTTGCCGTAGACCTGAATAAATAGCCAATAACCTTTAAAGTGCATCCCTAAAAAAAAAGAAAGATAGGATGTGGCTGCATCTGGTAGTATAATTACCTATTCCATGCAAACTACGTTCTATGTATGTCTTCACAAAACTGGAATTCTTAAGACTCATTATGTCTTTTTATAGTTTGTTACAATTGATATAAATTTGTATAGATCTATTAATATATCTGTCTTGTTTCAGACAAATAAATGTAGAGATTCTCAGCAACTTTAAATACTATGTTGTTTAAAAATATTTTGCTCCTTTTTTTGACACCATTAGATGAAATTTGCTTGTATTATTTTACTTCATTGTGTATTACCCATGCAGATTTTCAGTTATGTATAAAATCAAATCATTTTTTTTAATTAATTGGGTTTTAAAATCTAATTCAGAACTTTAAAATTCAATCTATTTTTTCTGTCTTCTCCCCATCCCATCCTGAGATTCTATAGAGAAATAAAAATTCAAGGTTAAGTCTAGCATTTTATGGCTTGCCTTTCTGCAGTACTCAGAAGTTTGAAAGTTTGCATAATGTATCCAGAAGATCCCAGTTTCCAATCAATTAATTGGGTTCCTACTTGATCAGAATCAGTCTGACTTTGTAGTTTATTCACAGCATGGTTAACATTTATGCATGTTTGTGTTTTTGTTGTCCTAACTGATGGTGATGTTATCCGTTCAGTCAAGTCCAATTCTTGGCTATTCTATGGGCCAGGTTTCTCCACATCTTCTGATCTTGCACTGTTTCTTTGAGTTTTTCTATGTTTTGGCCAGTGGTGGGATTCAAATATGTGAACAACTGGTTCTCTGTGTGGATGCTGCTTCCAGAAGTCCATTCTGGGCCTGGGCAACAAAAAATTAGCTACTGGTTCTGCCGAAGTGGTGCGAACTGGCTGAATCCCACCACTGGTTTTGGCTGGTATCAGCTTTGATAGTATCCAGCTATCCAGTTCTTTGACAGCCTGGTTTCCTTTAACTGCTAATTCTTCCAAACATATTTTTTTTTCTCCAGGGAATTCCCCTGCATGATATGTACAAAATAAGTGAGATTTTACTACCATGTTTCCCCGAAAATAAGACTGGGTCTTTTTTTTTGGACCAAAAGACCCATTAGGGCTTATTTTCAGGAGATGTCTGACTTTGCGGCCACCTGCCCACTCCCATTGGTTGCTCGCAGTCGTAATGGGGCAGGAGAGCAAGCATCGCACCCGTGCCACTGCCACGAGGTGAGGTGAGGCAGGTGGGGGGGTGGAGCTATCCCATGTGCCCCGCATCCTCTTACATCAGGGTCTCTGCAGCCAGGCCAGGCCCTGTTTGGTGACCTTCCCCTGCCCATTCAATGACCTAGCAGCCAGCCTGCCTCTTCCCTTTCACTTCCCTCCCAAGCAAAACGGTCATGCTACGGAGGATGGGTGGGGGAGGTTCAGTCGCCTTACCTAGTCTTCCTCGGCCGTTTTGGAGCCAGGGGGGACTGATGGCGAAAGGTCACCACCGCTGTACATCAGCCACATTTGCTACTGGAGGGGCTTTCTTTGGTCCCCACCATTCCTGCCCTGCCCTGCAGATCACCTGCTGGCACTGGCAGCTGCCTCCTCCTCTGCCTGCTGCTTGGGTCCTGCTTTGCTGCATCATACTACCTGTTCCCCATTCACCGCCTGTATTTTATGGTTTCAATGGCAGCAGCTTTGGAGAGTGGTGGTAGACTCTCTGCATCGTCCCTGAGCTGGTGGTTTCAGCCCCTTGGCCCCCTTCACGGCTCTGCCCACACAGCCACGGGAGAGTTATACCCGGGCTGGTGATGGGGGCACTCTGAAGACCATGCTGCCGTGACTCCAGCCGCCAACTCTCCTTTGACTGTGTGGGCAGAACCACGAACAGGCCACCAGGCAGGTGATCTGTGGGGCAGGGTGAGGTGGGGCCAGCAGGGACCAAAAAAAGCCCCTCCAGTGGTGGACGCAGCTAATGCACAGCAGCGGCAGAGGCCTTTCACCGTCATTCTCCCCTGGCTCCGAAACAGTGGAGGGGGACTGGGTAAGGTAATTGAGCCGGGTAATTGAACGGGCAGGGGAGGTCGCTGAGCAGGGAATGTCCTGGCTGCAGGGGCCCTGAGGTAAGCGGATACGGGGTGCATGGGGCAGCTCCATATACCCACCACCACCTGTCTCGCCGCAACTCATGGCAGCACCAGCATGCTGTGCAGCCTCCTGCCCCATTGCAGCAATGAGCAACCAGATGGTGGGATGGAATGGGCAGGCTCTTAACTAGGGTTTATTTTGGGGGTAGGGCTTATATTAGGCCCACGCTAAAAAATCATGCTTGAGCTTATTTTCTGGGTGGGTCTTATTTTTGGAGAAACACTGTAGTTATTTTGGACAACCAATAATATCGGTGTACATTCTCTGATTGTTAACCCTGTTCACACATCAGTATTAACAGTGATGTCAGGGACAGTTTTTCCTCACAATTCTCCTTCAATTTAGTGAAGGACATTTTCCTTTAGAGTTTCTCAAAGGAAAAGTGAATTTTGGATAATTGTGATCTTAATGCAGAAACCAGTTTAGATCATTTCTAAACTTATTTTCTATTCCAGTTTCAGTAAATTCTCAATTCAGGCCCTATTCAAGAAAATATCTGTAGGAGGAGTTTTTTTTTTTAAAAAAAGATTCAGTTTGATGAATTTAAACTGGAGACCTATAAATGGATTTTCTTCAAAATAAGAGGAGCAATATTTTTCTTTTTTAAAAAAATGTGGAAGATTTATAACATGGGTTATTGATGCTAATCAACTGGCAGTTATATTTATCCTGCTCTGGTGTGCTATCATTAATATCTAAATAGGCAGCAAGGCTTTACTGGTGTACTACGGTAAGGAATAGGGAATACTTGAGAACTCAGGAATGAGTTATATTGTTCTCCAAGTGGTTTTTTCATGTCAAGTTAGTTGATATATACATACATATATATACTCTGTGTGTGTGTGTGCACGCACGTGTGTGTGTGTATAGATGTAGATGTAGATGTAGATAAAGATATAGATATAGATATATATAGATACACACACATACATACACTTTAGACCACTTATCTATGAGAAAGTTTTTTTCTGTCTAATACCCAGTTCCAAAAGATCTATTCAAAGTCATGGTTATCTCATTTTACTGTAATTTCTTCAGATTCTCAAAACATGACTATAACCTGATCATGTTGAATTGCACAAGTTGTACTATAGTGTAGGATGTTGTAGAAAAATAATGAGGTTTAACTGTTATATCATCATGCTTGCTTGTCCATGCAGTGTTTCTGGTTCAGAATCAGGATATGAACTAGCTGCCATTTATTTTTTTAATTATTTACATCCAAGGGTAGATCTGTTACTGTTTCTGGAAGCAGGTGAGACTATTGATTTCTCACACAATAGCTCTGCAATTCTTCTCAATTGTTTCTGTTGGTACAGCTAAACCTAACTGGCTCTATAATAGATAACAAAAGAGCCTTAATTGTTCTAATTATGGATGAGCTATGAGACTAGTGGACAGGTGCTTTTAATATGCAGTGAGATATCAGATGATTTTCATCTATCAATTACAGAGATCTGCTCAAGCTTATTGGCAGATCAAGTTCTTTTTCCATGCCATCATCTGGTCACATGTGGAGAACGGGACATGTGAAATATTGGTGCTTAAGCCTTCATATATCTTAATGTGTAATAGTGACTAAAAGTATTTTGGTACCTGATCCAAATTATCCTTCTTCCTATTGCGGCTATTAAATAATAATATACATAAACCATATACATGACACTTTGTTGTATTTCAATATTCTTCAAATATCTACTGGTTAAAGCACTTGTCTGATTTCATCAAAGGACAAGACAAATCTTACATGATTCCAAATTTAGTTCCTAGGTATAGTTCTCACAATACTTCCATATCTGAACAGAGACATCAAAGTCCAAAAGGAGCTGAACAAAGTCCAAAAGGAACTGACAAACAAATACATAACTTGTTATACTGAAAAAGAAAAGATCAATACTCCTTTCTTTCATACTTTGCAAGACAATAAGTTATGTGTAAAATATTTTGAAAGTCTCGAGTTAGAGAGTTTAGCCTGTACTGGTCAGGCTTAAGTTTCAGTAAGGTAAAGAACTGGATATGGTGCAGAAAATACACAATTTTAAAATTAGATTTTAAATGATTTGATTGCATATTTCATCCTGAGACTACCAACTGCCTACCAAGCTACTTATGTTGAACGCCTCTAGAAACATTCCACTCAGGACAAAGGCATATTTTAGAGATGTCACCCTAACAAAGAAGCATTGATGGACCACAAAACAGAATTTGGTCAAATGACTGTTTTGTTATAACATAGCCTTTTGTTTAAGCATTTCATATCACAGAGAGTTAAAAAAAAAGCCATCATTGTAGCTTTCCAAAATATTCCTTTTGCAAATCTTGGATATAAAAAGGCTGCTATGAAAAAAAGAGCTAAACTTTGTATTTCTCTTCGTCCTTTCCTTAAGATACTACATGTGAATTAAAAGAAATTTCAGGAGCTCAGCGCTTATAGACGGGTTTGATAATGTATTGATATTTTATAGTATTTGCTTTTATTTAAAGACATATTGATCAGAGGTGTATCTAAGATATTCGAAGAAGCATCCTAAAACCTACTGTATCCATATTGTACCTAAAGATACTTCACTTCTTCCAGACTCAAAAATAAGACTTCATTTTTATTCCTTTCACATGCAGCTTTAAGATTAAAACATTCCTAGCTAGACAGTCTACCCATGGCTTATCTTTTGAAATTTCAGAATATTCAAAATGTTCTTTTATATGGCAATGAACAATTTAGCTTCCTTAGCAACATAGCACTCATATTTAATTCAGTGAAAGGATGTGCTAGCCATAAATCATCCTTCAACCTTCTCTTTCTTAAATGCAATCTATTTACAAGATTTAACTTTTATCAAACCAATGATCATAAAAGCAAAATGAATTCTTTCAGTGTACTTCACCAGCTTGTAAATCTGTGGTAAAAGCTTGGTTCTCTGTAAAGGCAAAGCTAATGAAATCATTAACATGTCCTTTTACTCATTTAAAAGGGTGAAGGCAGCTGGGGGATTTAAATCACTGCCCAGTTGCAGGCAGGATTAACTTTTTTGCCTATAGAATTGTTCTAATCCAGGTTTCTTGGTCTCTCTCATCCATAGGTATTTGCTTTATAGGGGTAAATATACAAGAACACATATTTACCCCTGTAAAACAAATATGCCTAGACTATGTGCCAGACTATGTTATTATTTCTAGTGAACTCATAATTTGCTTTTTTTAATCTTAATGAAAGTAGTTGAAGGGGAGAAAGCAATGCTGCCATTAGGAACGGAAAATTAAGTCAATCATTTGTTAGTGGAGGAAAAATAGAAGCATTCAACAGCTTTGCACAAGACATGAAGTACGGTTTAAAGCTTTGCACAAGACATGAAGTACGGTTTAAGCTACCAATATATGGTATAATGTGTAGTTTGAGAAGGTGTGATTTTCAAAAGCTAAACCTTATTATTGTATTTCAGTTATTTATCAGAATATGAATATGAATGTAAATATTCTGGATAATCAATAATAAATTGATCTAAAGAATATTTCCAATTGAAGGGAAATTAAAAGGGAAAGTAATTGTAGAATAGGCAAGGGCATCAATTTCCTAGGTAGAGTCCAAATTCCTTTAAAGATGTAGCTATTTGTTCTCTCAAAACAAAAATGCTTTGTAAAGAAGGCCTCTTCATTTTTAGTGTAGGAAAGAAATGACAGAAAGACAAACAATAAAAAGAGAAAAGATGGGTTATCTTGCTTTCTCTTGAGGTTTCTAAGGTCCAAATGTAGGCCTTTTAAGAACATGTGGACACTTTGAGAATTTAGACTCTATCTGGCACAGAGATATACTTTGTATCACCTAATTATTTTCCAAGTTTAATTCTCTTTCCATCATCCTTTCACAGTAGTCAACTGGCCTAAATTAATTATTTCCAATAAATATGCAGGGAAGTTGATTCTATGACATGTTTGGAAGTATATATATGTTATATGCATCAAAAGCATATGAAGAGAACTTTGAAGCTAAAAAATGTTTTTTTTAGCATCTTTCAGCTAATTTGGATACATACCAAGATTCAGCTGACCTGAGGTATCCCCTTACATGTAATGCAATTTGTGATGCAAAGTAATAGAGTTTCAGTCAAACCTATGCAAAACTCTGACTGGGGCATGCATCATAAAACTCAGTTTAAGTTCAGGACAAAGCTACATCTTTAAAGAAACAAAAGATACTACATCTGCTTAATAACCACGTCACTATGGACAAAACTAAATACTGGTATCTTCAGTGTATGTTTCCATTTAACAGAATCCCGTGTAAGGTCCCTTTGATGACATTCAAAGCCTTTTATAAGCTTTGCAAGCTTATCTAGAGGGCATCTCTCTTTTGGGAACATGACCTCCTGATAGAAATGTGAAACTGCACAGGGAATTTAATGAGCTACCAAGCCAAATCCAGTTAATCAGGGCAATGAGTTCATGAAGACAGAAGCAGAGAGCTACCTTGTGGAACAGAATTATTTTATTAGGTGTCTTTGTTAGTGCATTTGTGTTTAGTCATTTAAGTAATAATAATTACAATTCATGAAGAAAGGAAACTGTTAAATTTATTCATCGTTTCAATAGCTTATCTATCAGTTATAAAACATTTTTTAAAATATCCTGCTGAAATCTCTCCTCTAATTTTATTTTAAAAAGTCTTCTTTTGTAAAGAGGTTTTAGTTTTCCATCTCATTCATAGGGCTCTTGAGAGCTTCTTTTGAATTCATTTGAATTGCTGATTTTGAGTTTGACTGTTAAACAATGGCAGATGTTGCAGTTCCTCTTAGTGGAATGGGCTCCACCTTGCTGTCACTTCTGGCAGCCAGATTTGAAGAAGTCCAATAGGAAGAGTTTCCATATAATATTTTCTCTTGGGATTTAATTGAAGCATTAGGGAGACTCTAAACTACTGAAGAGATGATAGTAATAGTGGAAAAGAAGATGATCATAGAGAAATTGATTAATTTATAACCAAAATATGCATTTAGAGCCCTAGATCAGATCAATAAAGATCTTACCTTAATGTTCCTTCTTTCCAGATGTAGGAAAAAAAGCATTTCCCCCCCACATAATTAAATGTAAGAATGATTGAACACATAAAAGTGCAGAAGACAGGTTTCTGCCTAGCCTCCTATATACCAACTGGTAGGGGTGAAGGGCTTATAAGGAAATACAAAGAACTCTGTTGGAGCAGTTCAAAGATTTTCTGTTAATGATTTTTTCTCCAAAAGGAAATTCAAAAGAAGAAATGACTGCAACATTTTCCCATTATTCCAATATAACCAATATTCAGCCTTAGAATGGAGAATAAATGTTATGATTGGCAATCATAACTATAGTCTGATTTTAATGAATTTGGGCAATGCAATTTTAAAGCTTTTTTGTATGGATGTTGTGATTTTAAGGCAAAGTATGTAATATTTAAAAATGAAGTTTTCTGTGAATATAGGTCTGCTATGAAGCTTGTTTGATAGTATTTGGAATAATTAACAAGTTTCTGAGTTCTCAAATTTCTAATGACAAGTGGTTACTTCTATTATGGACAATTAAAGAGTGGTGGTGTTTAGGAAATTGCAATCATCTTTTGTGATATTTTCTGACATTAACTCCAACAAAGATGGATGGCTCATGGCAGGAATACAGACAGTCCCCAGGTTAAAAATATTCAACTTAAAGACAACCCCTAGATATGAACAGGCAGCCTGTTACCAAATATGGCAGAAGGCATTGTCCTCCTTTGAAGTCCATGAAGTGCTGACACACTGAAGTTGGGTTAAAGACAGAGTTAGGGAATGGAACTTGTTCTTAACCCAGGGAATGCCTGTACTGTTTTTTATAAGTAAATATTCAGCCAGAGCAATGGAATTAATTCCACTTCTATGAAAATGGTAGGTTTAATAAAATTTGTCTGAACTATTTTATCTATCTATCTATCTATCTATCTATCTATCTATCTATCTATCTATCTATCTATCTATCTATCTATCTATCTATCTATCTATCTATCTATCTATCATCTATCTATCTATCTATCTATCTATCTATCTATCTATCTATCTATCTATCTATCTATCTATCTATCTAGATAGATAGATAGATAGATAGATAGATAGATATTATATATCTATCATCTGTCTGCCACTCATCTCCTCAATAAGATGACTCTTGGGTGGCTTGCAGATTGTATAAATCATATTTGAATTTAGTTCCTCAATTAACAGACATAAATTATTGTGGGGGGGAGGAGGCAAGTAGTTTCAGCTGTTTTCTAAGAAGCATAAAAGTAAGAATCAAAAAGATATTCAGCAGCTATAAGGTTAAAACATTTGCATCCAACATGTATTCTCTCCAAAACTTTGACAGTGATTCCTAAAATCTTTCCTAAGATTGGTACCAAATTGCAATGTTTAATGTAGTAGAATGGAAAATACTTTGAATATACAAGAAGTAATCAAATAATTTATATTTAATCATTTATATTTAGAAATTTTAATTTATGTGCAAATAAAAATAATTTTCGTTTAGTTTTTTCCCTACCCCTGGCCTAGTTCTTTCTCCTGATCCCTTCCTGTTTTGTGAACTGTGTTCCTTACAATATTCCACTAAAAGGCCAAATGGGGTCTCTTTGCCAGAAGAACAGAGGAATTTAATGATGACCTTTGGAAAGAGATGAAAGAACTGTTCAGGACTGACTTGGGGAAAAGGTTACATTGTCCAGAGAATGAAGCACACATGAGAAGGAAATTTAAAATTATACTATCTTGATTTTGTTTAGTATAAGGTGGGATACAGAGAGACTTGAACAGGCTATCAAGATTGTGTTTCTGTATACCACTACATTCCAGCATTCCCAGGATCCTACGTGATCTAAAAAGTGCTTTTTCAAAAACAACTGGATGGGTTTTTTCCTTGAGGAAGAAGAAAACGTTACCTTGAAGAAGAAGAAACGTCTTCTTCTTCCTCAAGGAAAAAACTGTCCAACTGCCTTTTGAAAAAGCACCTTTAAGACAACTATAATCTGGATGACTGAGAATCTCCGTAGATCCTACATTGTTTAGTTCCTGACCTGGTTATCTGGAAAGGTTGACAAAAATGAACATGGGAATATACCTATACAGTGCTTTTTTTGTAAAACAAAAAGGTGCCAGAACTCACACACGTCGTACTTGCCTTGCCTACCCTACAAGGTTCCATCCAAAAAAGGCCCGTTCTGGGCGTTCTATGACAAAAAAAGCCCTGTAGCTATATATGCTTAGCTATCCATATAGCCCTATGTTGATTGGCAACAGGTTTTCTTGTGAGCCAGATACCGTATTATTGGCCTCCTGCTATATATCTGCTATAAATTGAACCAGGGGAGTTAATTATGAAAAGTTTATATTTATTGTGGTGTTATGATCACTTCTCTAAGGCTGGGGTTAGGGTTAGGGTTGAGAACATGGGTGTCAAACTCGAAACGTCACGTGACATGTCGCGATGTATCGTGACTTTTTTGCCATTGCCGGCAATGGGGTGGGCGTGGTTTCGTTATGATGCCTCCGGCCCGCAGGCCAGCAGTTTGACACCCCTGGTTTAGAATAATGCTTTAAACAGAACAGGATGGAAGATGCTTTAAACTTCATTCATTTTTGCCATTTGTGACCAATTATTCTGATACATAATCCTTTATTTTTGATATAATGTCTTATTACAGGAAGTGGATTAAGAATTGCAGCCATAGAACAATTGTTTCAAAACTATAGGGATACATTTGGCATAACAGAACGTTATATTCTGGATATGAAGGCAAAAAGATACTTTGGAAAGTCCTGAAACGTGAACATTAGTTATTTAGCATGTCATTTCATTCTTCTGAGATTGTGTGACTGCCTGCCAATCCTAGGAAAAAAATAAGGATGTTTTAAAGAAGTAGATACAAGTATTTAGTTTGATGCCACTGCACATTCCAAAATACATTTTTGGAGACTGAAACAGAATGTTGCATAGCCACAAAAGAATGCTTCTGAAGTAAATACTTGGGAGCAAACCATTAAGACCCATATAACTTTCAGTGAAAATCTTGTTGGGGAGACCAAAGTGACTTTCACCTAACCTTACATATTGGCTTTACTGTATTATCTAAATAAATATTAAGAATTGCTTCATCTTTTCCTTTGCTTTATTTAATCAGTTTAATTCGTCTAGCCCATAACAAACTTGAAAAGAAATTAGATAAAGAGAATCAGGATTCTGTCTATCAGCAACATTACTTTCTGACAATAGAAGAAAACACGAGCCTTTTCTGTCATGGCACCTGTCCTGTAGACCAGTGATGGCGAACCTTTTAGAGACCGAGTGCCCAAACTGCAACCCAAAACCCACTTATTTATTGCCGGGTGCCAGGTGGGCGTGGCCCACTGGGTGGGTGTGGCTGCAGTATTCGAGTACCACCAGTCGTCTAGCAAGGTGTCAAAAACTTGACCCCCCCAAAAAAAGGAAAAAAGTGATAAAGTACAGTTGTCCTCGACTTACAACAATTCACTTAGTGACTGTTCAAAGTTACAACTGCACTGAAAAAAGTGACTTATGAACATTTTTCACACTTATGACTGTTGCAGCATCCCCAGGGTTATGTGATTTACATTCGGATCCTTGGCAACTGATTCATGACGGTCAGTGTCCCAGGGTCATGTGATCACCTTTTGCAACCTTTTGACAAGCGAAGTCAATGGCTGGGGGGGCATGGCCAGCTCAACATCACTCAGGTTGCGGGGCGCCTCTGGGGTGTGTAGGCGGGGCTGTGGGGGGGATCTGTGGGTCTCTGGTGGAGGGGGTGGGACTGCGGTGGGCGCCTTCCCTCCCTCCCATTATCCCTTCCTTCCTTCCTTCCTTTCCTTTCCTTTCCTTTCCTTTCCTCCCTTCCTTCCCTCCCTCCCATTGTCCATTCCTTCCTTCTTTCCTTCCTTCCCTTTCATTGTCCCTTCCTTCCTTCCCTCCCTCCCTCCCTCTTTGTCCCTTCCTTCTCTCCCTTCCTCCCATTGTCCCTTCCTTCCTTCTTTCCTTTCCTTCCTTCCTTCCCTCTCATTGTCTCTTCCTTCCTTCCTTCCCTCGCTCGCATTGTTCCTTCCTTCCTTCTTTCTTCCCTCCCTCTCATTGTCCCTTCCTTCCTTCCTTCCTTCCTAGTTTCCTTTCCTTTCCTTTCTTCCTTCCCTCTCATTGTCCCTTCCTTCCTTCCTTCCCTCCCATTGTGCCTTCCTTCCTTCCCTCCCTCTCATTGTTCCTTCCTTCCTTCCTTCCCTCTCATTGTCGTTTCCTTCCTTCCTTCCCTATCATTGTCCCTTCCTTCCTTCCTTCCTTCCTAGTTTCCTTTCCTTTCCTTCCTTCCCTCTCATTGTCCCTTCCTTCCTTCCTAGTTTCCTTTCCTTCCTCCCTTCCCTCTCATTGTCCCTTCCTTCCTTCCTTCCTTTCCTTTCCTTTCCTGTCCTTTCCTTCCTTCCCTCCCATTGTCCCTTCCTTCCTTCCCTCTCATTGTTCCTTCCTTCCTTCCTTCCCTCCCTCTCATTGTCCCTTCCTTCCTTCCTTCCTTCCTTCCTTCCTTCCTTCCTTCCTAGTTTCCTTTCCTTTCCTTCCTTCCTTCCCTCTCATTGTCCCTTCCTTCCTTCCTTCCTTCCTTCCTTCCTTCTTTCCTTTCCTTTCCTTTCCTTTCCTGTCCTTTCCTTCCTTCCCTCTCATTGTCCCTTCCTTCCTTCCTTCCCTACCATTGTCCCTTCCTTCCTTCCTTCATTCCCTCCCTCCCTCTCATTGTCCCTTCCTTCCTTCCTTCCTTCCTTCCTAGTTTCCTTTCCTTTCCTTCCTTCCTTCCATCTCATTGTTCCTTCCTTCCTTCCTTCCTAGTTTCCTTTCCTTTCCTTCCTTTCTTCCCTCTCATTGTCTTCCTTTCCTTCCTTCCTTCCTTCCTTCCTTCCTTCCTTCCTTCCTTCCTTCCTTCCTTCCCTCCCTCCCTCCCTCCCTCCCTCCCTCCCTCCCTCTCAATTTAAACTGTAAACTGCTGGACAAGAGCCGCACAGCCATGAGAGCACAGTGGCGGGAAGATATTTGTAATGAGGGCGGGAGAAAAACAGGCATCACCTGAAGGAAATCATCAAATGG
This sequence comes from Azemiops feae, assembly GCA_023970755.1. Taxonomy (NCBI): domain Eukaryota; kingdom Metazoa; phylum Chordata; class Lepidosauria; order Squamata; family Viperidae; genus Azemiops; species Azemiops feae. The sequence continues at coordinate 769,493 of JALGBA010000135.1, forward strand.
CTCTCGCCCACTTCTCACACCTGTGGACTCCAGGGGAGGGGATGCCGCGAGCAGCATGAGAGTCTATATTACCTGTGCTATGCCGCCCAGACCCCAGCAGGCAGCGGTGCATTCTCCTCACCGAGCGGCTGGGCCGGGCGAGGTGAACTGGTGACATGCCGAACCTGCCTGGGCGTGTGCAGAGGCGGCGACGAGCACATGCGCCTGGCACCTGGCGTCCTAGGTGAAAGGGAAGCACTCAGAATGCGGTCAGCCTGCATGGCAAAACAATCACCTAGGATGCCAGGTGCCAGGCGCTCACCACTGCCTCTGCACACGCCCAGGCAGGTTCGACATGTCACCGGTTCGCCTCGCCCGGCCCAGCCACTCCATGTGGTGAGGAGAATGCGCCGTTGCCTGCTGAAACCAGCCTGGGGTCTGGGCAGCATAGCACAGGTAACGTGGGCTCTCATGCCACTTGTGGCATCCCCTCCCCTGCAGTCCATGGGTGTGTGAAGGACCATTTGTGGATCTCCTTTCTCCAAATGCTTTCTGCTTCGCTCATTCACCCTTCTCTCGCATTTTCTCCAAGCGCTTTCTGCTTCGCTCATTCACCCATCTCTCGCATTTTCTCGAAGCGCTTTCTGCTTCCCTCATTCACCCTTCTCTTGCATTTTCTCCAAACGCTTTCTGCTTCGCTCATTTACCCTTTCCTCCCATTTTCTCCAAACGCTTTCTGCTTCGCTCATTCACCCTTCCCTCCATTTTCTCCAAATGCATTCTGCTTCGCTCGTTCACACTTCTCTCGCCATTTCTCCAAAGTCCAAACTCCCACTGCTTCCCTTGCTCGCCTTCCCAAAGTCCAAACACATGCGTACTACTTTCCTTGCTTGCCCTGGTCACCTTCCCAAAGTCCAAACACATGTGTACTACTTTCCTCGCTCACCCTGCTGGCCCTTTCTCTAAAGTCCAAACTCATGTTGCTTTGCTAGCTCGCTCGCCCTTTCTCCAAACTCACACTGCTCGCTTACTGTCCCGACTGCACAGTCACTTCCAAAGGCCACGTGCTCTCTCTCTCTCCCGCCAAAACCTGCTCCTTTTATAGGTTCCCCTCTTCCCGCCCAGCTCTCACAGCTGCTCCCAGACTCCCGGTGCAGAGAGAGAAAGAGACCGAGAGTGCTGCTGGATTTGAATTCCCTGCCCTCTCCAGCTCCCACTAGTCAGGCACGCATGGAGAGGGAGAGGGGAACAGCCCCGCCCCGCATCCCTCTGGGGCGATGGCACACATGGCCACAGAAAGGGCTCTGCGTGCCACCTGTGGCATGCGTGCCATAGGTTCGCCACCACGGCTCTAGACCATCATCCTTCCCAAGGTGAGAAAATAGTAGGTGTTATTGTATGTCTCCCAGAATCACTGTATGAGATGGGCAGTCATATTAATGTGACAAATGAAAAACAAATCTGTCCTAAGTCTGCTGCTGTTCACCCTGTTGACCCATGACTGTTATGCTAGGTTTGCCACCAACCATATTGTGAAGTTCGCAGATGATACAACAGTAGTGGGCCTTATTCATGATGACAATGAGGGTGCTTACTGCAAGGAGGTTGAGAGGTTGGTGAACTGGTGTAAGGAGAACAGCCTAGTTTTAAATACCAGAAAAACCAAAGAGATCATTATCAATTTCAGAAAAGGCAGGCACAGCCACAATTCTCTGTGCATTAATGCTTTACCTGTGGAAATGGTTACCAGCATCAAATTCCTGGGTGTGCAGTTAACAAGTAGGCTGGCTTGGTCGCTCAACAGTGAGACACTGGTGAAGCGGGCACAGCAGCACCTGCATTTTCTGTGTCACATGAGAAAATCATATCTTCCCCTGTCCTTACCACTTTCTACAGGGGGAAGATCGAGAGCATCCTATCATACAGCATCACAGTCTTCAGTCAGGAAGGTGGTGCAGAGAGTGCTGAGAATGGCTGAAAAGATCATTGGCAGTTCTCTCCCTCCCATCTAGGACATAGCACAGAAGCATTACTTGAACAGGGTCCGTAAAATTTTGTGGGACATTACCCATCCTCTTCACAACCTGTTTTCCTTGTTACCTTTTAGGAAGAGGCTCCGTGGTATCTGAAGCAGAACATCCAGATTCAGCCACAGTTTCATTCCATACAGTATAAACCTTGTGAACTCTCAAGCTTCCTCCTTCCATTATATATTCAAGATGGACAGTATTTAATATTCATATGTTATATATATAGTATGTTTAGGTGTGTGTCATATATGTGTTCACTTTGAGAGCGGGCAACTAAATTTCATTTTTAATGTGTGTCGTTGTGCCCACAGTAAAAAATGACAATAAAGGTTTGTTGTTGTTAGTTGCGAAATCATGTCCGATCCATCGCGACCCCATGGACAATGTTCCTCCAGGCCTTCCTGTCCTCTACCATCTTCTGGAGTCCATTTAAGCTCACGCTCACAGCTGAGCGTCCTTTCGGCTTTGGCCCAGTCGCTTCACTCTTTCTGGCGCTACTAGTACTAGCCCTCTGCTCTTCCCCAGTAGCATATTGGACACCTTCCGACCTGAGGGGCTCATCTTCCAGCATCATATCTTTTTGCCTTTTGGTACTGTCCATGGGGTTTTCATGGCAAAGATACTGGAGTGGGTTGCCATTTCCTTCTCCAGTGGATCACATTTTGTCAGAACTCTCTGCTATAACCTGTCCGTCTTGGGTGGCCCTGCACGGCATAGCTCATAGCTTTATTAAGTTATGTAAGCAAGTTACGCAAGGTTATCTTATCTTAAATACATACTGTACAGCTGCTATGGTATGGTAATGAGCAGTTTGCAACAGGAGACAACAATAGACAACAAATGCAAATCAAAGCAGAGTCTTTGTCAGACTTTTAATAGGTCTGTGCAGATTCAGTTCAAGGTTCCAAGAGTTGTGTCAGGATTGTCAGCTAGTCTATAAGTCAGAGGCTGAAGGTTTCTTGCACAAACAGGATCCACAGGAACAACATGCAAGAGTCAACAAAGGAACATGGGTCAGAGCTGTCCTTTAAAACAGACTGCAGCCAGCTCTCTCTAATCAAGAAATGTATTTTTAACAAGAAGCATCATAGAGTATCTCTACTTATCAGGTGTGGGAGCTGGGAGGTTATTTTCCTTATCTGACTTCTCCAGCTGCTCAGGTGATGCTTGTGCTTGATCAACATCATATGATTCTTGGTTCTATGTCTTCTGAATCTGACATTCCATGGTCCTGCTGAAGCAACTTCTTCGTATTCAGAGTCATTGTCTGATTCCTGGGTTTTGGCAGGTATTGGTATTCTGGGAAGTGCTAAGATGATGCTGTTTGAAGAGGCATTGAGAATTTGATTCTGAATGTTAGACAATTTTATAGCAAGTGGGCCATTAAAAAGAATGTAAGTTTATTGTTGTAGCCACAAGTCATAACATACAGCATGTCATAAAGTACAACAGAGTAATAGAAAAATAGTAAGATTGTAAAATAAAGTAATAAAAAAGAATATTAGATGTAAAAGGCTTATAGCAAACAAAGCCAAAGCCACAACAAAGAACGTAAGCATGTCTTTCTAAGTTTAAATGACAGCAAAAATAACAACATGGCTTGTGACAGCTGGAAACCCATCCTCAAAATAGTTCTGTTTTCCCAGGTCTTTACTCTTCAGGTTCATCTATCATCAGTAATTTGGCCCTGATCTCATTGTAAATAGGACAGTGGAAGACATAATGGATAATGTCCTCCATTTAATCAACCCTACAAAGATGTTGTTTGATGGGAAGGTTATAAAATGTACTTTTGAGATATTCAGAGGGCACAGTCTGCATACAAAGGATATTAATATTCTTCTAAGTGAGGCACTGGTTATTTTAACTAGTTACTGGGAGTGGTTTTTATGTTTTTATAATAATGATACCAGGACGAAAATTGGATGATTAAACCACACCTTCCTAACAAAGGTGCTTTTGTCTTTGCTAATTTTATCATTAAAGTCATGACAAATGCAGGATAGCCAAATTTGGAAATATTTGCTCAGCTCTCTCCAAAAGGGTTTGCAGAGAGAACCAGATCTTGAGTCACAGATTTGGGTACTGTCCTGTTGGAAAGTACATGTTAATGCAAAGAATTAACTTAAAGTATTTGCTATCTATCTGAACTACCAGAATATAATCACTGTTTGCCCAATCCCTTTGTTGTATAGTTCTTTTAATATCAGCTGTGATCAATATTGATAATTCATCACTTGCTCATCCATACAGACTCAGTTTAGTGGCAGGATGGTATATGAGCAGATTTCTTGCAAAGAAGAATTATCCAAGCACCAGGTCTCCTGTAATAAAATGATGTTAAATTCCTGCAGGTACTATTCAAAACAGGTATCCAACAATTTATTGCGCCACCCAGAAATATTATTTCTTAAAAATATGTTGTTATTGAAGAAATGTTTAACAAAGCAAAAACCATAAAGAAAATAAACATAATAAAGAAAATGAGAAATGGTGAAAAAAGAAAACAGAAGTAAAACAGAAAAAGAAAAAGCACGAAAAGGAAAAGAAAGATTATAAAGAAGCAGCTTATAAATCTTCTTGACAGCAGTTATAAATACATTTATACTTTACCTTCTCTTTCTCTAAAGTTACATCCTTCTTTCCAGCAACTACCCTTTCTAATCTTTAAACCAATATATCACAAGTTTATTTTTCCCTTTTTTCAGCAAAAAGTTCTTAATGGGTTTCCAGTCACTGATAAATGTAGTTATGGATCTTTCTCTAATCAAATAATTTTCCTCTAGTAAAATAAGTTATTTTTTCCATTTCTGCATGTTATGTCATCTTTAACAATCATTCTTCTATTGTGGGTATTTCAGAGTCTTTCCATGTTTCCTCATACAAGAGTCTTACAGCAGTAAACATATATTTGACTGTCCATAAATCCCAGCAAGAAAAGTTCTAGTCTCAATTGAATGTTGATCTTGAATATTCTCTATCTCATTATATGCATTGAATTCAGAAATGTTTGGCTTTTTTGATAGATACATTAGGCATGATTAAAGGACTGCATTGTCCACATTTCCAACATACATTTGAAATACATTTATACATTAGACAATTTTTCTGGAGTCATATACCATCCATCTTTGTATAAATTCTTTTAGATCATAACATAATATATGTCTATGGAGATTCTCAGTCATCCAGGTCATAGTTGTCTCAAAGGTGCTTTTTCAAAAGGCAACTGGACTGTTTTTGAGGAAGAAGATGTTTCGCTTCTCATCAGTTGTGACTGGATGGTGGGGGATGCAAGGATAGGTTCTGACATGATTGGGCAGGGGGATGGAAGGATTGTATTTCTTTTCAGTCATCTGGTTGTTAGCACTCTCTCTGAGAGCCATTGAGGCCACTTGGGGGTTTACCTGTGCCCTCAGAGTCACATGAATCAGAGTGAAATGATTGTGGAATCTTCTTGGAACTGTTAAAAGGATTGTGTTCTAGATGTGAGATAGGTGGTGTCAAATTCCTCCCCTCTGTTGAGGGGGGTTGTTCAATTCTAACACTCTTTTATCCCTCTTTCGAACCAATGATCCTTTCTATCCAAAATGTGCACTGTGTTGTCTTCAAAACAGTGACTTTTGTCTTTTAAATGCAGATGGACCATTGAATCTTGTCCTGATAGGTTTGTTCTCCTGTGTTGTGCCATGTATTTGTGAAGTGGTTGTTTTGTTTCTCCAATGTACAGATCTACACATGTCTCACTACATTGTATGGCATATTTCACATTGCTCAGTTTGTGTCTGGGAGTAGGTGACAGAGTTGAGACTACTGACAATTGGTCAGAATGGAGTTCCCTCTTTGTGGATTTGGGGGAGTCCATATATGCATGGGGTGGCTTCTCCAGGAAATCGATGACCTACCAGCAGTTGTAAGAAAAAGGTCGATTTCCTGCAACAACTACTGAAGGACAATGCCATTGACAAGCCACAATACTATCACCTTTACCCCGGGGAAGCCACTCCATGCATATATGGACTTCCCAGAATCCATAGAGGGAACTCCAGTCAGACCAATTGCCTGTTCATTACCTTTTTTAAATACAATGAAGGTTTCTACAGACAAAAACATGACTGTGCCATGGGTTCACCTGTGTCCCTCATTGTGGCCAATCTCTACATGGAAGAGGAAGAAACCAACGCCCTTCACAGGATTTCAACCCACACACTAGTATAGGTATTTGAACAATACATGGGTCAAGATTAAAACACAGGAGGTGGAATCTTTCACTAAACACATCAACTCTGTGGACAGATACATTAAGTTCACAGGGGAAGATGTTAAGGAAAGCAGTTTGGCTTTTCTAGGCTGTGCAGTGCACATTAAGGAAGACAGAAGCCTTACCACTGAGGTTTACAGAAAACCCACACACAGAGATCAGTGTTTACATTTTGATTCTCACCACCCACTGGAGCACAAAATGGGAGGGATCAGAACTCTACCTCACCGGGCTGAAAGTTTGCTTACCAGTAAAGAGAGAAAAAAAAAAGAACTAAAATACAACAAGAAAATCCTCAGAACTTGTAGTTATTCTAAGTGGACCTTCATCAAATCCCAAAAATGACCCAGCAGGAGCTCCTCCATTACAAACAAAGAAGAGATAACAAATGTTGGCATTCCATACATTGGAGGAATATCTGAAAAGCTCAGAAAGATTTTCAACCAACACAACATACATATACATTTTAAATCCAAGAAGCTTGTTCATCGCAGGGATATAACACCCAGACACAAACTGAGCAATGTGATACATGCTGAGACATGTGCAGATTTGTACATTGGAGAAACAAAATAACCACTTCACAAATGTATGGCACAACATAGGAGAACAAACCTATCAGGACAAGATTCAGTGGTCCATCTACATTTGAAAGACAAAGGTCACTCTTTTGAAGACAACATAGTGCACATTTGGGATAGAAAGGGTCATTGGTTTGAAAGAGGGATAAAAGAGTCCATCAGTGTTAGAATTGAACAACCCCCCTCAACAGAGGGGAGGAACTCAATACCACCTATCTCACATCTAGAACACAATCCTTTTAACAGTTCCAAGAAGATTCCACAATCATTGGTTTAAAGAACTGAACACCCTCCCTTAACAGAGGGAGAGGAATATGACACCACTCATCTCCCATTTGCAACACAGTCCTTTCAGCAGTTCCAAGAAGATTCCATAACCATTTGCACTCTGATTCAGGTTACCCTGAAGGCACAGATAACACACACCCCGCCCCGGTGGGCTCAATGGCTCTCAGAGAGAGTGCCAATGACCAGATGACTGCAAACAAATACAATCCTTCTATTCTTCCCCCCCCCACACACACACACACATCCTGTCAGAACCTATCCTTCCATCACCCCAACTTCCAGCCACAACTGATAAAGCTTCTTGGATGAGAAGCAAAAACTTCTGCTTCCTCAAAATAAATAAATAAATAAAATAAAGGTCCAGTTGCCTTTTGAAAAAACACCTTTGAGATAACATGATACACTTTTCAATCCTTTTGACCACATATTTTCCCACTGTTCCATCAATATATTGTGTCCAAAGTTCTTTGCCCATTTTATCATAGTCTTTCACTTGTTCTTCTTTTGTTTCAAATTTTGTTAAGTTTATATATTTTAGCAATTACATGTTCATTGCTTGTACTTCAAATTCTATCTTCTGCTGCTCAATTGTAAATGTCTTATTATCTAGCTTAAATTTTTCTCTTAATTGTGCACATGAAAATCGTTGAAAACTAAATCCCTCTGCAGCCAGTTGCTCTTTTAATTTTATATTGTCCATGGTCCTGTTCTAATAATTCTTACTAAATTAACCATTTTTCTTTACCTATTATTCCTTTCCTATTAAATGCTTCTTGTGCTCAAACCTTAAAGGCAATCTGGGTTTGTTCCAAATTCTCAGTATGGCATTTCTAATATAGTAATTCTTAAAATCTACATTAACTTCATTGTAGAAAACTATACCATCCAAATCTCAGTTCATGCCCTTCTAATTCGAAAATTCGCAAGGTATATTTGTAACTTTTTCCACCTTAACATGTCCTTCTTAATTTCATTCCATGTCATAAATATTAATTATTGTGGTATAACGTACAATTCATGTTAGTCATATCAATACCCAAGTATTTCATTTTTTGTCAATCTTAAAACCATTTCCCCATCAATTCCATTGTTTTTTCACCTATATTCTTTATTAATATCAACAAATGCCCATAATTTATATGTTTCTCATTTAATCTTCACTCCAACTATTCTTTCATCTCATCTTATATTTCTGTTCAATGTTTCCAACACTAAAATAAGTATTAATGGTGACAAAGAACATTTTTGTCCTCTTTTGTATCTTACAGGGTTTTGTTAATTCTTCATTCACAATTATCTGTGTCTTTTGTAAAGTATAAATAGATTTTACACATCCAAGAAAATGAGAAAGAACGAGATGGCTGCAGCCATGCTCATTCTAAAGTTGACAAATGCTTTTGAAAATATTGAAATATCATGATGGAGATATTGTTAACTAAGCAGCGTTATTTGCCCTTTGAGGGATTGTCTTGGGTTGGGTTGTATTCCTTGAATAAGCCTGAAGGAAGCATCAAGGCTATTGTAATAATTAATATCTTGGCTCTGATTGTTTCTGAATAATTTGACACCTAACTCCATTCAATCTTCACCTCAGATCAGTTCTCAGATAAGTGGGAAGTGGAATAGCAGCTTATAATTCTCAGTGATGCAACTGCATTAATAGCTCTGTTGTGAATAGTTTTTTCTGATGTTATATGGATGTAACTGGATTGGCTCCCTCTAAAACTGACTTGTTTACATTTCCTGTGCATGTTTCTTTGGCTTGACAATCTGGCCTACTGATTCAGCTTTAATGTATTTTAATTTCACCAATCAATCATTTTTCCTTTTATCTAGAAATCCTTTAATGTTCCTCTTTGTATGTTGTTGATTGAGCTCTTACTGAGATTGACCTAGAATTTGTGGCTAGTGCAAACACTACGGCTAGAGAGATTTATCACAAATATTTTGAGTTGCAATTTCTTATGATGCAATTTAAGGTAGTTGTGATAATATATAACGCCTATGCAGCTTAGCGCTTAGCTATCTAACAAAGTATCTTTGTCATGGACACCTACCTTTCAGCTACCTCCCTTGTCTCACATGGCTGTTGTTTTTTACAGCCACTAATAAACCATAACTGACAGATACCCTACAGGTAGTCTTCATTTAGTGGCTGCCTCATTTAGGGACCATTTACATTTATAGTGGTGGGAAAAGTAATTTAGCAACTTTCAACCAATTCTCGCATTTACAATCTTTGTAAGTCTATAAATCAAAGAAAAACCAAAGTAAAATCACAGTGACAGTTCCACTTAGTGACCACTTAATAACTCACTTAATGACTGAGTTAATTGTGATTGTTAAAAGAGAACTACCTGTACTTCTTTTTATCCAGCTGCTTTTTTATAACAGTATGTCACAAAGATCTGACTGAAAGATCTGTAGAAATTAAATGCTTGCACATTTTTTGTAACTTTTGAGTTAACACAACAATGCATTGCCCTTTGTGGATTTGAGGGAAAGGAAGCTTACTTCTAACTTCTTAAGAAAGTGTTAATTTTGCCAATGCAGGGGTGGACCCTAAGAAGAGCAGCTTGTATGGGAGAGACTTACAGATGATCTGCCTAAGAACTACACTGGAAATGAGTATCTTCAGAATGCTAGCTCCATCTCCAGAAAACAAATGGTGGAACTGTAACAATTGAGGTTTTCTTGCTCTGACTGTCCACCACGATTTACATGATGAAAAACAATTATGTTTCTGTAATACAGACACACACATGCTTGTTTCAAGAAGCTTATTCTAAGAAAATAAATATCCAGGATCAAGCCTGAATTCAGATTTTGGGGTACAAAAGCATAACAGTTCATAATTTATGATACCTGCCAATTTAAAAAAAAATATAGCTGGGGAAAAGCCAAAGTGTTGGGAGAAAAACCCATAGAACCCTATAATTACTCCATGGCATAAACTATCCAGAAGGTAAGATATCTGTAATTAGACAACTGGGTTAGATAGGAAATTAGAATGAAATGGCTTGAATTCATCTTAGAAAAAATGTCATTCCAACTTTGATTCATACTATTTTTTAATTGCAAGAGCTAACACAATGATCAATAGCATGTTGAAAAACTACACTGTATATAACTTTTTCTTCTTAGGAGTTATTCTATTTATAAAAGACAGCTCCTTTTAGAAATTATTTATAAAAAGAAAGAAAATAAACCTGAATGCCTTATGTTTTGTTGCACAATTATCTGTCCACTTTCCCCGACTCCCCAATCTTCTATTAAAACCCCAGAGAAAACCTCATGAAGAAACTTTTTCAGTGGGTGGCCGGAGAGACATTAGTGTAATAGAAACATATGTAATCAAAACCAACAAAAGGGACAGTATATTTTTAGGTAACACCAATATAAAATAAGCCCAAAAGTTCTTTCAGAAATTCTGCCACCAAAAAGGAAACTCCTTCCAAAAGCTAACTTAAGGAAATATAGTTTAATCGTCCCCAAAATGATGATTCAGTGAGGCTCTGAAGGCTTATCACAACTATCCAGGGTTATTAAGCCGCTATCACAAATTGGACTGAGAAGTGTGCAACAAGTCTGAAGCATATTTTATTATTATTTAGTATCTAATCTGCAGAATAGAAGACTGCACAATAGTTAGTGGCTCACAGCAACCCTAAATCGTAACTCCGCTTGTAGTATTGTAAACCAATGATGATTCCCGTAGAGACTAGAAATACTTTTAAAGTGTTCAAAACCAATTTAATTAATTTTGAATGACAAATTAATTACTATTACCATATTTAATAGTAATCTATTTATTATTAATGATGTATTACTTTTCTTCGTAGGATTTATTTATTTACTGGTTATTATTATTATTTCCTTGTTTTAGTTATTTTGAACTGCCATAGCTAGTTGAGAATCAGATGGCATACAAATCTGAAAATTTTCAGCTTTTACACATACAAAGAAACAGCTAAGATATTTCACAACATTTATTTATTGAATGTTAATACTGAGAATTCTTAGTAGAATTCAAGATATGTTGACTTAACAGAATAAAACCATTCAAGACAGAACCGTCAAAATATGGTTATTCAGCTTTGATACTATTTATCAAAGTATCTGCTTTTATAATTGCTACATGTATAGTAGCATATAGGGACGCAACATGAATACCATTAAACTCTCAAAATTCCTACATATCTGGAATGCCCCAAGCTGAGCTACTCTGTTTTAGGCTTTTAGGGCTGCTTTCTTTTTCCCAGGAATCCCGAGGTTCATTTATTCATTGTACACATACCTCCATTTTCTCTTGTAAAGCTCCAGGAGGTACACTTGGTGCTATCTCCATTAAAGATAAAACATTAAGACTACAAAACATTCCAAAATGAGAGGCCTCTGAGTAGAAATGCTGAAAATAATTTGCTTTCAATAGAAAAATCAAAAGTTTAACTGAGATCTTTTTTTTTAAATGTATGTTACGTTTCCCTGTAGGGATGGTGGTTACTGTTATGTATTGATATTAAGAGTTAATGTGTTTTGATTTAAACGTGTCTCCAACTGTCTTGGAGGGAACTGTTAAGTTTAAGTTTGAGCGGGAAAGCACCGTTTGATTTGATTGGTCGCCGCCTAGAGGCGGCAAGTATAAATAGCCGTCGTTCTGTCGGTTAAGCCAGTTCTGTTTTCTCCTGCAATAAATCTTGTTGTATTAGCCCGGTCTGGTTAATGCCTCCAAAAACCCACTACACAATAGTTACTATTACTATTTTTGCTTTTGTTGCCACCCAAAGTCAAAATTAGGAGATTGATAGCTATATAAATCTAAATACATTGGTATTGTTGTTGTTGTTGTTGTTCATAGTAATAGTGGTAGTTGTAGTAGTAGTCTGTCTGGAAGGAAATAAAATTTTATGTTTTCATGTTGTTAATGTATCGGGAATGCAGAAATTCTTACCAAACTAGGAGGAGAACTCTTCCACCCATGCTACAAATTTTTCTCCCTTTCTCAATTTACTTGGTTATTCAACTTAAAAAATGTGAATATTTCATTGGTTGGAGGAGTATTAAGCGCATTCAAGTATCTGTATTAGTTCCTGGTGCTTCCTTGTAGCAGGGTTAGGGGGCATTGTTCTAATTTTGCCAAATATTTAAATTCTAAGTATGCCAAGAAGCCTATGATACATTTAATCTCAAAGGTACTTATAATCTGGTCAAACCTGGATAAGGTCTTTATTAATGGCCAACATATTAGAGCAAGTAAAAGTCTTTAGGAAGAAAGGGGACAATTGTTATAGAAAGGCCAGGCAGTGCGTAAACAATAAGTCCTATTATTTATTTTCTTTGGTAGAAATGTTTGAATAAAGTGCATTGTGATAGTGCCGGCTCCCAGTGCCTGGTTGCATGCTCGCCTTGACCTTCAGTGTAGACAAATAAAACTTGACATTCTAAAAACAGGATTATATTATACATACATTATAAAAAAGCATATAAAAACCAATAAATAAAAATAAAAATGGAAGGGACCTTGGAGGTCTTCTAGTCCAAACCCCCTGCTCAAGCAGAAGACCCTACTGTTTCAGACAAGTAGCTGTCCAGTCTTTTCTTAAAAACCTCCAGTGATGAAGCACTTACAACTTCTGAAGGCAAACCGTTCCACTGGTTAATTGTTCTCACCATTAGGAAGTTTCTCCTTAATTCCAGGTTGCTTCCCTCCTTGATTAGTTTCCATCCATTGTTTCTTGTCTTGCCTTCAGGTGCTTTGGAAAATAAGTTGACCCTCTTTCTTTGTGACAGTCCCTCAGATACTGAAATACTGCTATCATATCACCTCTAGTCCTTCTTTTCTCTAGACTGGCTTATAAAAAGAATATAAGTACTGCTGTTGTATAAACTATTTGGAAAAAAGAAAAATAAAAATAAGTGCAGCATAGAATATAATCATGGCTTATCATAAGATAATCACACCAGAGAATTTCTATTTTCATTCATTAAACATACAGAAATATGCATGAAAATGAATTTTATTCTGAGTCCTAAAATTGGATTTCCTGAGAACCCTGCTATCATATCCACCTCTAGTCCTTCTTTTCTCTAGACTGGCCTATAAAAAGTGTATAAGTACTGCTGTTGTATATACTATTTGGTGTAGTGATTAAGGTGCTGTTCTAGAAACCAGGACACTTTGTAGTCCTGCTTTAGGCATGAAACATGGGCCTATCACTTTGATCTTGGGCCAGTCAGCCCAACTCACCTCACAGAATTGTTATTGTGGGGAAATAGGAGGAAGGAACATGTAGGTTTGCCATCTTGAAATAACTATAAAGTAATAAAGGCAGGATAAAAATGTAACAAATAAATAATTTGTTGTTGTTGTTAGTTGCGAAGTCGTGTCCGACCCATCGCAACCCCATGGACAATGTTCCTCCAGGTCTTCCTGTCCTCTACCATCTTCTGGAGTCCATTTAAGCTCACGCCTACTGCTTCAGTGACTCCATCCAGCCACCTCATTCTCTGTCTTCCCCTTCTTCTATTGCCCTCAATCTTTCCCAGCATTAGGCTCTTAGTCCTTCGTTCTCATTAGGTGGCCAAAGTATTTGAGTTTCAACTTCAGGATCTGCCCTTCTAAAGAGCAGTCGGGGGTGATCTCTTCTAAGACTGACCGATTTGAATGCCTTGCAGTCCAAGGGACTCGCAGGAGTCTTCTCCAGCACCATAGTTCAAAGGCCTCAATTCTTTGGCGCTCAGCTTTTCTTATGGTCCAACTTTCACAGCCATACATTGCAACTGGGAAAACCATGGCCTTGACTATACGCACTTTTGTTGGCAGGCTGATGTCTCTGCTTTTTAGTATGGTGTCTAGATTTGCCATAGCATTCCGCCCCAGGAGCAAGCATCTTTTAATTTCTTGGCTGCAGTCCCCATCTGCGGTGATCTTGGAGCCCAGGAAAATAAAATCTGTCACTACCTCCATTTCTTCCCCATCTATTTGCCAGGAATTGAGAGGGCTAGATGCCATGATCTTGATTTTCTTAATGTTGAGTTTCAAGCCAACTTTTGCACTCTCCTTCTTCACCCGCATCAAGAGGCTCTTTAGTTCGTCTTCACTTTCTGCCATTAGAGTGGTATCATCTGCATATCTTAGGTTGTTGATATTTCTCCCGGCAATCTTAATTCCAACTTTTGATTCATCTAGCCCTGCCTTTCTCATGATGTGCTCTGCATATAAGTTAAATAGGCAGGGCAACAGTATACAGCCTTGCTGGACTCCTTTCCCAATTTTGAACCAATCAGTGGTTCCGTGTCCAGTTCTCACTGTTGCTTCTTGATCCACATATAGGTTTCTCAAGAGACAAATAAGATGGTCTGGTACTCCCCTCGCTTTAAGAACTTGCCACAATTTGTTGTGATCCACACAATCAAAGGCTTTAGCGTAGTCAATGAAGCAGAAGTAGATGTTTTTCTGGAACTCCCTAACTTTCTCCATGATCCAGCGTATGTTGGTAATTTGATCTCTAGTTCCTCTACCTCTTCGAAATCTTGCCTGTACTTCTGGAAGTTCTCGATCCACATACTGCTGGAGTCTAGCTTGTAGGATTTTAAGCATAACTTTATTAGCATGTGAAATGAGTGCAATGGTGCGATAGTTTGAACATTCTTTGGCATTGCCTTTCTTTGGAATTGGAATGTAAACTGACCTTTTCCAATCCTGTGGCCACTGTTGAGTTTTCCAAATTTGCTGGCAAATTAAGTGTAGCACTTTTACTGCATCGTCTTTTAAGATTTTGAATAGCTCAGCTGGAATACTGTCACCTCCACTAGCTTTGTTGTTGCTCAGATTTCCTAAGGCCCATTTCACTTCACATTTTGGATGTCTGGCTCGAGGTCAGTGACCACTCCATCGTGGTTATCTGGGACGTTAAGCTCGTTCTTGTATAGTTCTTCTGTGTAGTTTTGCCACCTCTTCTTAATCTCTTCTGCCTCTGTTAGGTTCCTGCCATTTTGGTCCTTTATCATGCCCATCTTTGCATAAAAGTTCCTTTCATATCTCCAATTTTCTTGAAGAGATCTCTGGTCCTCCCTATTCTATTATTCTCTTCTATTTCTTTGCACTGTTCATTTAAGAAGGCATTCTTATCTCTTCTAGCTATTCTCTGGAATTCTGCATTCAATTGGGTGTGTCTTTTTCTTTTCCCTTGCCTTTCGTTTCCCTTCTTTCCTCAGCTATTTGCAAAGCTTCCTCAGACAGCCATTTTGCTTTCTTGCATTTCTTTTTCTTTGGGATGGTTTTAGTTGCTACCTCTTGTACAATGTTGCGAACCTCCATCCATAGTTCTTCAGGCACTCTGTCTATCAGATCTAATTCCTTAAATCTATTTGTCACCTCTACTGTGTATTCATCAGGGATATGATTTAGTTCATACCTGAGTGGCCTAGTGTTCTTCCCTACTTTCTTCAATTTAAGCCTAAATTTTGCAACGAGAAGCTCATGATCTGAGCCACAGTCAGCTCCTGGTCTTGTTTTTACTGACTGTATAGAGCTTCTCCATCTTTGGCTGCAGAGCACATGGTCAATCTGATTTATGTGTTGACCGTCTGGTGATGTCCATGTGTAGAGCCGTCTCTTGGGTTGTTGGAAAAGAGTGTTTGCTATGACCATCGTATTCTCTTGACAAAATTCTATCAACCTGTGCCCTGCTTCATTTTGTACTCCAAGGCCAAACTTGCCTGTTATTCCAGTTATCTTTTGGCTTCCTACTTTAGCATTCCAATCCCCCATGATGATAAGGACATCATTTTTTGGTGTTGATTCTATAAGGTGCTGTAGGGCTTCATAGAACCGGTCAATTTCATCCTCTTCAGCACCAGTGGTTGGGGCATAGACTTGGACTACTGTGATATTGAATGGTTTGCCTTGGATTCGCATTGAGATCATTCTGTCATTTTGGGGGTTGTATCCCAGTATTGCTTTTCCTACTCTTTTATTGACTATGAAGGCTACTCCATTTCTTCTGAGGGATTCTTGCCCGCAGTAGTATACCTGATGGTCCTCTGAATTAAATTCACCCATTCCTGTCCATTTTAGTTCGCTGATTCCTAAGATGTCGATGTTCAGTCTTGTCATCTCTTGTTTGACCACGTCCAGTTTGCCTTGATTCATGGATCTTACATTCCAGGTCCCTATGGAGAAAAGATCTTTACAGCATCGGACTTTCCTTTCATCACCAGATGCATCCACAGCTGAGCGTCCTTTCAGCTTTGGCCCAGTCGCTTCACTCTTTCTGGCGCTACTAGTAGTAGCCCTCTGCTCTTCCCCAGTAGCATATTGGACATCTTCTGACCTGAGGGGCTCATCTTCCAGCATCATATCTTTTTGCCTTTTGGTACTGTCCATGGGGTTTTCATGGCAAAGATACTGGAGTGGGTTGCCATTTCCTTGTCCAGTGGATCACATTTTGTCAGAACTCTCTGCTATGACCTGTCCGTCTTGGGTGGCCCTGCACGGCATAGCTCATTTAATATTCAATATTTAATATTTAATATTTAATATTTAATATTTAATATTTAATATTTAATATTTAATATTTAATATTTAATATTTAATATTTAATATTTAATATTTAATATTTAATATTTAATATTTAATATTTAATATTTAATATTTAATATTTAATATTTAATATTAAAACAATATAAAAGTCTCTATTGTAGAAATATATAAATCAACAGGAAATGTCATAGGCTTTAGAGCCATTACTGTGGAACAGATGTATGACACTTGCCTCAAAAACTTCATTTTGGATAAAATTAAAATTATACTTTCCAAAAACAAATTCCAGAAAATTTGGAAAGATTGAAGTAATGACAGTTTGAGGGAGGGGTAACTGTGACTTCTTGAATGTTCCTAAAAATAAGAACAAATTATCCTGAAGTGGCAAGTTTTCTTCACTATATATGAGTGCTTGAATTTGATTCCTGGATAGTATTCAGTGGGTTTAAAGCGCCTTCTAAATCTATAATTTTTTATTTACTTTATTTAATTAAATTTATATGCTGCCCATCTCTTTATAAACTTTTATATACAAAGCACTGTAGGCAGAATATAGCATGATG
Organism: Azemiops feae; assembly: GCA_023970755.1. Taxonomy (NCBI): domain Eukaryota; kingdom Metazoa; phylum Chordata; class Lepidosauria; order Squamata; family Viperidae; genus Azemiops; species Azemiops feae. The sequence continues at coordinate 786,739 of JALGBA010000135.1, forward strand.
ACATATATCAAGTCAGTCTATTTATCCATCTACTCAAAGACTGTCTAGGAAAAAATTATCTAATCATATCCTAAATGGAAATGCCACAAACTATGACCTTCAGCATATACATCCATCACTGTAATCCCTTTCATTAATAGAAATTAACAATCAGTAAAACTTTTTTTAAATAGCACTTTAAAAAAAAATAGCACAAGAAAGAACAATGAACAAAAAATGAACACTAAACCTCTGGCCCCAGTGTCTGATCCAGATTGGATCTTGCAACATTATCCTGAGACACATATATTTGCCTTCATTCATAAAAAATGAATACTTAGTAAAGACACACTACATAGTTCGGGAGTATAACAGTGTTACTCTTAAGAAAAAAACATAATTTGTCTTCAAGAGACGCACATTAAAAGACAACACTTTAGATTCTTAGAACAACCAAAAATAGGTAAACTTTATTTCTCTTCGGCATTGCAAAAGAAAAGAGGGGTAGCCTTCTATATAAAAGAAAAGATGAATCCAAAACAAATTTATGCTGATGATGAAGGAAGACTATTAATGGTGGAAATTACATGGAATCAAAAACAAATTTTGATGATTGCGATATATGTCCCCATTGAGAAACAAGACCAATTTTTCCAGCAATTACATGATAAACTAATGGAATTAAACTATCAAAATCTTTGTATACTTGGAGACTTTAATGCGATATCTGATGCAAAACAGGATTATAAAAGCTACAAACAAGGGAAAAAAGGGGGAAATACCCTACCTAAACCTTTTCTAAAGATGAAAGATGAATTAGGTATACAAGATATATGGAGAGAAATGAACCCAGATAAAGCACAATATACATTTTATTCAAATAGGCATAAATCCTGGTCACGAATTGATATGATATGGACTTCTTATGATTTAAAGACTATGATACAGGAGATTGAAATAGAACCTAACATTTGGGCAGATCATAATCCAATTAAAATGACTTGGAAAGGAACCAGAAAGAAATTAAGATCAGTGTGTTTGTGTGTTTGTGTTTGTTTGTGTGTGAGAGAGAGAGAGAGAGAGGAGAGAGAGAGGAGAGAGAGAGAGAGAGAAGCACTTGCGCTCTCTCTCTCTCTCTCTCTCTCTCTCTCTCTCTCTCTCTCTCTCTCTCTCTCTCTCTCTCTCTCTCTCTCTCTCTCTCTCTCTCTCTCCCGTAGCTGTGAGGGCAGAGCCGCAAAGGGGGCTGGGGGGCCAAAACCACCAGCCCAGGGATGATGCAAACAGTGGGTGCTGCTGCTGCAAGGCAGGTAAAGGGGCAGCTGGTGGCGGCAGCACTGCTGCTGCTTCCAATTTTCCAAAGGGGCATCTCTACAGGGGATCTCCCTCCCTCTCTCCCGCGGTTCCCCCCCTGAAGTCGCGCTTGGAAGCAGTTGCCCCATTTTGGTTCCTGAGCAGCAGCAGTGCCTGGTGTTCCCGCTGCCCCCCCATGAGTTTTCATGCCAGGCTTTGGGTCATGATTACAGCCCCGTGCTTTCTGCCATAAGAACTAGTCAGTGCAGAGGAGGAGGAGCAGGAGGAGGAGGCACCCCAGAGCTCGGCAATGGCGGAAGCGGCAATGGAGTTGAGCTACCTTGGCAAAGCAGACTCACTGGGAACCTTACTGGTGGTGGCGGTGGCAGCAAAGCTTTCCTCCACACCATTCCCCCTTCAGACCCTTTGCACCAAGCCAAGTGTCTACCCATCAAAGTCTTGAAAATGCTCATGGCACGGACCGGACACGTTTTGCACCCCGAATAAGAGGGGGGCATTCTTTGGGGGGGGTTGAATCCTTTGTAGGGCGCTTGCTTCAGTTCAACAACTCTCTCTTTCCCCACCCTACCCCACCTCGACTCCTGACCCTGTCCAGCCTTTGGGCAATTGCAATTGCCGGGCAGTGCGATGATGGGGGCAGGTTGGCTGAGCAATGAAAGCTCTCGGGGCACCACCAGGACTGTCTTCCCACCGGCTCTAAACCTTGGTGGAGGGAAGAGGCTTTCCATTTTGCAAACCTTCCTCTGCTTTGCACCCGCACTCTCCATGCTAAATGGGGTGCTCAGTTGCTCCAGTAGAATTTGCACATTTAATTGGCAGGGCTCATTCCTGCCCCCTCCACCCCAACCTCCCCCCCCAGCTTGTTGATTTATGGAAGCAGATTTACCATCCAAGAGACGGTAATCTGAAACTGAGCATCTTTGAGTGTGTGTGTGTGTGTGTGTGTGTGTGTGTGTGTGAGAGAGAGAGAGAGAGAGAGAGAGAGAGAGAGAGAAGGGAAGTGCAAGTGCCTCTCTCTGTCTCTGTCTCTCTGCAAATGGCAGAGGAGGACTGGGAGCTGCAGTAGAAGGCTAAAAGAGCCACATGCAGCTCCAGAGCCGCAGGTTGCCGACCCGTGGTATAGATTATGCTTCTGATTAGTGTCTCTAAACCCTAGTTTGTAGATTACTCATAGAGTAAATGTGCTTGGGGGAGGGGAATGTTCTAATCCTATGCCATGTAGTTAATCACTGAACCTCACTTGGAAAGTATTAAGTTGCTCAAGTGTTTAGGTGAAGAAAACAAATTCCTTATTGGATTTAATTCCTTTTTCCAAAGAAGAATAAGGGAACTTATTATTAGGCTATTTAATCTCTCCTCCCTTATCTTCTTTTCTGAGATTTATACAGAGAACAGAAATATTTTTATCCCCACAAGATCTGGTAAAACTCTGCTAATAAAATATTACTACTAGTCATTTGTTTAGTAGAAGACTTTAATGCGATTGTGGATGGGACAATAGGCTATAAAAGCAGTAAAACAGGAAAAACTGGAAGAAGAAAACTACCTAAGACTTTTTTTAATATGATAGAAGAGATTGGAGTACAAGATGTTTGGAGGGAAATTAATCCAGGAAAATTACAATATACATTTTATTCAAATAGTCAAAAGTCCTGGTCTAGAATCAACATGATTTGGATGACACCTGAACTAAGGATGAACATACAGGAAATTGAGATAGAACCAGGTACATGGGCAGACCACAACCCTTTAAAAGTGAAGTGGAGAGGAATAAAAAAAAAAACTAAAATGGACTTTGAAGCAATCTATATTAAAAGAAAGAGAATTTATAGAATTAGCAACAAAAGAAATGGAGTTTTTCTTTAAAGAAAATAAAAAAGAAGATACTACACTACAAAATGTATGGGATACAGCTAAAGCATATTTTAGAAATATAGCCATAACCTACACAGCAAAGAAAAATAAACAGAAAAGACAGCAGTATGTTCTATTAAAAGAGAAATTTGGAAAACTAGAATCAGAACTGCAAATGAATCCGCAAAAGAAGACCTTGAAAAGAGAAATGGAAGTAATAAAACATAAATTAAATTTGTTGGACTCAGAAAAATTGGCACAGCAAATAAAAAGAGCAAAACAAAACTTTTTTGAAAATGCAAATAAACCAGGAAGATGGTTAGCTTATAAACTTAAAAAACAGAAGGATAAGAAAATGATAAACAAATTGGTAGATGAAAAAGGTGATCTACAATTTAAAAATGAAGAAATAAAAAAGATAATTAAAGAATACTACAAGAAACTTTATGATATAGAAGAAATCCCAAGAGAGAGAATGATTCAATATTTGGAAGGAAATAACCTTCCCAAAATTCCAGAAACTTATAAGACTATGTTAGAAGAAAAAATAACAATGATGGAAATAACAGAGGCCATAAGAAGACAAAAAAATGAAAAAACACCGGGGCCAGATGGACTACTGGCGGAGTTATACAAAACCCTACAAGATACACTAAGTGAACCATTGAAAGACGTTTGCAATGAACTCTTGTTGGAGGCTAAACTTCCAAACACGTGGATAGAAGCAAATATTACTTTAATACCAAAGGAAGATGCAGATTTGACACAGATAAAGAATTACAGACCGATATCGTTACTGAATGTGAATTATGAAATCTTTACTTCAATAATGGCAGAGAGACTGAAATGATACTTAACTGAATTTATACATTCAGATCAGAATGGTTTTTTTTACCAAAGAGACAAATTAAAAATAATCTAAGAGTGATAATGGATGTATTAGAACACTATGAATTGCATCCAGGAAAACAAATGGCATTAGTATTTCTGGATGCCCAAAAGGCATTTGATAATGTTTCCTGGCAATTTATGATTTAACAATTACAAATAATGAACTTTGGACAGAATTTTATAAATATGATAAAAACAATATACAATAAACAAACAGCGAAAGTGATTGTGAATGGAGAATATACGGAGAACTTTGAAATAAGGAAAGGCACAAGGCAAGGATGTCCACTATCTCCGCTGTTATTCATTTTCACTTTGGAAGTTTTGAATAGAAATATTAGAAGATATAGAAATTAAAGGATTAGAAATAAAAGGTGAAATATATAAATTACAAGCATTTGCTGATGATTTGGTGTTTATTTTAGAAGAACCTTTGGAGATTATTCCTAAACTATTGGGAAAGATAGAACAGTATGGAGAAATGGCAGGACTGAAAATAAATAGAAAAAAAACTAAAGTAATAAAATTAAAAACCTTACATATAAGCAAAAAAAATATCAGAAAAGACAGAATTGCAGATAGTAAAAAGGTTAAATATCTGGGGATACAGCTAACGGCAAGATGTTCAATGACAAAAGATAATTACACAAAATTATTGACTCAAATAAAATTGGATTTGGAAAAATGGAAAAACTTGCAACTGTCAATATTAGGAAGAATTGCCACAGTGAAAATGAATTTACTACCGAAAATCTTATTTCTATTTCAAACAATACCTATAAAATTGGAGAATTTTTTTTTTGAAGATTTGAACTCACTAATTTTGAAATTTATTTGGCAAGGAAAGAAAGCTAGAATTAAGCGGAAATTGTTACAAGATGCCAAGGAAAATGGAGAATTTGGCCTACCGGAGTGGGTTCTATATTATCAAGCATCTGTACTAACATGGGTAAAAGAATGGATAATTCTTAAAAACAAAAGGTTTTTATATCTGGAGGGGCATGATTTACAATTGGGGTGGCATGCTTTCTTATGGTATGGGAAAAATAGAGTTCATAAATATTTCCAAAATCATTATATAAAAAATGCACTGTTAACAACGTGGGGAAAAATAAAAAATATTTAAAAATTCCAGGGTGGTTGTCAAAAATGGAAGCATTTGTACACCCAAATTTAGTGGACTTTGAAAAAAATCTGGACATATAGAGATATTCTAAACTCTGAAGGAAACTTAAAATCTAAACAAGAAATGGAAAATCAGGGTATCAACCTAACATGGTGGATACATTTACAAATGCAAACTAGGTATGATAGAGATGTTAAAATGTATGGATTTTTAAGGAACAAGCTGTGTTTGATAAGACATTGTTGACTTCGGATGAAAAATTAATTAAGAAAATGTATAATTTTTTATTAACTTTAGAAATGGAAAGTGAACAAGTCAAAGAAACAATGATAAGATGGGTGAAAAATTTTGGTTATAATATAGAATTAGAAAAATGGCAAAATTTATGGGAAAGAAACTATAAACTGACAATGTTAACTTCCTATAAAGAAAACTTATACAAAATGTTTTATAGATGACACTTGTCACCATCAAGATTAGCAAAAATGTTTAAAAATATGTCAGATAGATGTTGGAAATGTAAACATAAGTCAGGCACTTATTATCATGTTTGGTGGACATGTGATAAAGTAAAGAAGTATTGGAAAAAGATACATACTTGGCTAGAACAGATATTAGGAGAACATGTTGATTTTAAACCTGAACTTTTTTTATTAGGTATAATGCCAGAAAAGACTAATAAACAAAGCTTATACTTGACTTTAAATGTCACAACAGTGGCAAGAATTATATTTACGCAACACTGGAAAAATGAAAGAATACCATCAGATGAAGAAATAATTAAAAAAATACTAGAATGCGCAGAGATGGACAGATTGACTATGAGACTGAAAGAAAAAGAAGAAACGGACTATTATCAAACCTGGAATTTATTTTACCATTGGCTGGAGGAAAGAAGAAAGGATTAGGAATTAAATATGTATTAGCATGTAAACTCAGACAGCACGTTGATTGAAAAATTACTATTGTATGTATGGAAAAAATGAATATAAAAACATATATGAAAACAATATATTACTACTAGTCATAATTACCTGACCATATTACAATTTTTTGCCAAATAAAGTGATTTACAGTTTTGACAAGAGTTACAGAAAAACCTATCATGTGTAGCTACCACTTTCAACATATATGAGCTAATTGGTAAGGATGGATTTGGACATAAGTGCAGCATTCAAGAAGTGGCTTGCCCAAATTTTAAATTGCTTTTCCAGCTTCAAATAAATATACTGGCAATCATTGACCTACAACTATAAGTGAGCCTGGAATTATGGTCATAAGTCACAATGGTCATAAAGTTGAGACATTGCATGACTGGACCTGATCTTTTTACTTTTTTTGTGACAATTGTTAATTGTTAAGCAAATACCATGGTCGTTAAATGAACACCATGGTTGTTAAGTGAATCCATTTCACCCAATGGCCATTCTTGCTGGAAATCAGAAGTAAATATTACAAACTGGCAAAATACATCAAAAATCATGGTCACCTGCCCATAGGACACTATAAACAGCTGTAAAGGTGAGCTGGTTGCCAAAAAGAAATCATGTAATCACACAGGAAGTGCAGCCATTGTAACCTCAAAATCAGGTCATAAATAGCTTTTGGGATGTCTTGTAACCTTGTACAGTCATTAAGTTACAGGTCATAAGTCAAGGACCACCTGTTTTGTAAGTTTTCTTTAAAAATTTCTTTGTAGGGGCTTCTTTGTTCCACTTAGAGTGGTATGTGTTTTGGAGCAGAAGAATCTTAAGAAACCAAAATTCTTCTTCAATATTTACAATACTATAAGGTTTCATTGAGGTATAAGTAATTTTTCCCTCTTAATTATTAAAACCAATTCAAACATAATTACTTTAAGAACTGTTTAGAAGTGGTTGAAGTACACAATCTTTATAAGAGGATTCAAGTACTGAAATATCCATACTAAAATGCATTTTTTTTCTTTTTGCAGTTTTTAAAAATTCTCCAGAACTTTTCTGCTCCATATTCTCATTGCTGATATTTCTGCCTCTGCTTTTTATTTAGAGCTATTCTTCACTGGAGCTGAAACTGTAAAGAGAAACCATAAATGCTGTCAATATAGGAATATGCCTCTAAGAGAAACAGATATCAGGTGTGCCATTTGAGCTTGTTATCAATTGTTAATTGAATAGAGATCCTTAAACTAGATACCTAAATTGAAAAGACTGCTATCAGCAGCATATGCAAATTATATATATCCTGTAGGTCAGGGGTGTCAAACTCGCAACGTCACGTGACATGTCGCAACGTATCGTGACTTTTTTCCCATTGCCGGCAATGGGATGGGCACAGTTTCGCCATGACGCATCCGGTCCACAGGCCGGCAGTTTGACACCCCTGCTGTAGGTGTTCAGGGCTTTAAAGGTAAGTGGGATACTAAATTTTTATTGCTTTTCTGTGCTTCTTCAGTCTCACTTTTTCTCTTTGGTTAGAAAACTCACACTAAACTGGGAAATAGTGCAATAAATACATTTCCTGTATTTTCATACCAAATGCAATCATAGCAACTTTTATGAAGCAAACAATAAAATATAAAATCATAAATATAAGACAATAATTGTGATTTATGGCACAGGCTTGAATAATTTAAAACTGAAACTAGGATTCATTTATGATGAGTGACAAAGTATATTCTACAAAATCTCTACATGTCAAATATTCATGATAAATTACAGTTATAATAATAATAATAAAGTTGGAAGGGACCTTGGAGGTCATCTAGTCCAACCCCCTGCTCAGGCAGGAAACCCTATACCATTACAGACAAATGGCTGTCCAGTCTCTTCTTAAAAACTTCCAGTGTTGGAGCATTCACCGCTTCTGGAGGCAGGTTGTTCCACTGGTTAATTGTTCTAACTGTCAGGAAGTTTCTCCTTAGTTCTAGGTTGCTTCTCTCCTTGATTAGTTTCCATCCGTTGCTTCTTGTCCTGCCTTCCGGCGCTTTGGAGAATAGCTTGACTCCCTCTTCTTTGTGGCAGCCCCTGAGATATTGGAACACTGCTATCATGTCCCCCTCGTCTTTCTCTTCATTAAACTAGACATACCCAATTCCAGCAACCGTTCCTTATATGTTTTAGCCTCCAGACCTCTAATTATCTTTGTTGCTCTTCTCTATACTCTTTCTAGAGTCTCAACATCTTTTTTACATCGTGGTGACCAAAACTGGATGCAGTGTTCCAAGTGTGGCCTTACCAAGGCATTATAAAGTGGTATTAATACTTCACGTGATGTTGATTCCATCCCTCTGTTAATGCAGCCTAACACTGTGTTGGCTTTTTTGGCAGCTGCAGCACACTGCTGGCTCATATCTAAGTGATTGTCCACTAGGACTCCAAGATCCCTCTCACAGTTCTTGGGAATAATTAGAAATGAGAATTTAATTAAAAAAAAATCTGTTTAAAATGGCATAAATTTGTTGAACGAAAAATCTTCATCAGAGTCCAGTCCAAGCCAGGAATAAAGAAAATGGAGACTGGTTTAGAAAGAAGGTTGTAGTTTATTGAAGAGCAGAGCCAGACTGAAATGTGGCTCTGGGAAAGCTGACTACATGTTGCTGGGAGTGGTGAGTTTTTATACCTTCTTGGGCTTTTGTGTTTGAAGTTGTTCCTGTGGCATGAACTTTGACCTGAGGTTCAGTGTGCCTTTTTAGTATTCTGATGGTGGTGGGTTAATCCTATTATGTCCTAAAGGTCATATCCTGCTTCCCTGGGGCTGTGGCTGATGACTATGTCCTGTGTTGGATTTTTTGGGTGAGAGGTTGTTGATTCAAGGGATCTTTGTCTTTCTAATCCCATCAGCTCTAAACTTCCTGGCTCCTGTGTTTCTCAAAGGATTATCAATTGTGCATTTCTAAAAGCTGGCCTGCTTGGTTTCTTCTTGGGGGAGAGAGACTTGGGGTTGTCTTTGCCTAAGATTTTTTATTATTCCTTTGGGGAAATATAATATTCTGTCCTTTGTAATATTCCCCCAAAATATTTCCTTCTCTAGGAAGGTGGGTGGGTGCTGACTTCCAACAAATTGAAATTATTAAATGTGAAAATATGATAGCTGTTCTGTAAAATCACCAGTATTAGTGTATGTTCTTCCTTCCACTATAAAAACAGATGTGTGCAGGACAACAACAGGAAAAAGAAAACACACACAATAGCTCAAGAATTTTCAAAATGGCCACAAACTCCTTTCAAAATTCACTGCAAATTTAGTAAATTGCAAAAAATACTCTTTTATGGATAAACAATATTACTGTCTTAACAGTAATAACCCAGTCCAGAAAATATACAAGCTTTATTTATGTGCTTATGTATGATACCAATCAATATACAAGCTTTATTTATGTGCTTATGTATGATACCAATCAATATACATGCTTTATTTATGTGCTTATGTATGGATACCAATCAATTTTTAAGCCACCACAATCACAATGTAACCTTACATGAAATATAAAACATTGAAAACATTAAAACAAGACAAGAAAAACAATAAAATAAAATAACCAACCTGAAATTACCATATTGAAAATGGAAGGCATCATAAAAATATTAAAATAATATTCCAATATCTGTGGTTCACAAATCACCTTGCCTTGAGCCTGGTGAAAAAAGAAACATCTTTCAAGTCTTTATTAAAAGCAGGGTTAGGGCTGTGTGCACGTCAGAGGCAGATGCTACTCCAAAAAGCAGGGACAGCTATCGAAAAGGCACATCTTCAACATCCCATAAGATGGCCTAATTTTAGCAATGGGACTTGGAGTATAAGTTAGATTTCTATAGCTGAGAATAAACTTGAACCTTAGTCTACCTACTTTGCTTCAACACTGTAATCTCTATACACTACACTGTCATTCAAACGGACAATGGATTTCAGCAGAATGATAAACTGCTTTTCTCCAGTAGGAAAGGGCAAAATATTTCATTGGTCAAAAGACAGACAACCTACTGGACTTAATTGTTTTGTCATGAGGCAAAGGGTAATAAAGATGAAGTTTCAGAACTGCTGACAGATTTACCTCCTATCATTCATTTAATCTGAAAAGACACTGAATCAACAGAATAAAGATCCCACAGAAACTTCACTGCAATCAACAATGCCCTTCAGAGTGATACCTTTGTCCTTTGATGGTCATTCAGGTGCTTTAGAAAAATGATAGCTTAAGCATTAAAAATAGCAGAAAACATGCAAAGGAGAAGAGAAGGCCGTTGTTCACATAAAATAATATATTGCACAGCTTTCTTTTTTTCCCTTTCTGCCTCTTTATTGTGTTATGTTTTGTTTTATAGTAATTATAACCAAAGTCTGATTAAAGAGTAAATGAAAAGGATTTTCTCCCGTACCAGAAGCAATGTCTGTTCTTCTACATCACTAGTAAAAGTGAATTGCTAACTTCCAGGTATTACTCACTACAGCTCTCAGCATCCTTCATTATTGGCTATGTGACTTGAACTGATGAATATGTGATTATTTCATAAGACAAAAAGCTTTAAAACTGATTAAACTTCACATTTAAAAAGTGCATAAATGCTACATATCAACTTTGTAAAAGTAATGTTCAGTCAATATCACTACATACTGTATTTTTCTAAAGCATTTTAGTAGCTGACAGGACTACTGTTACATATAAATTAAATAAATTAACTATAAATGATATTACATATAAATTAAATAAATAGCTTATAAGCTTCCCAATTTACTGCTTTTATTATTTGTTTAATGCATACATGATTAGATCACTTATAATTCACTGACTCAAAGTTTTGCTTCTTGAAAAACCTTTGGTAATTATTATAGACCCTTTCAAATTGAACACAAATATAATTTCAGAATGACTGTATTATGTAGCAATCTTGAGAAATATGAAACTAATCTTTAATAACTATAATCTATTTCATTACATAATGTTTCTGATACACTACATGGGTTCAACAGGGCTAAAAGTATTTTGCTCCTGATTTGTACTCAGTGCGCAATGCATCTCACTGCAGCGTCCAACAATAGTCAGCCAGCATTGATGCCCACTTGCCCTGATACTGTTTTTCCATTATGGCAATACCCTGGTGTTCATCAGTGATTCCACCAAGATTTTCAGAAAAAAGTCCAAGTATCAGTGTCCTTACCAGTCCCTGGTTCCCACAGATGCAAAAAGAAGATGACAAGGTGACTGGCAAACAGGAACGGTCTGACAAGCGGTTTATTCTGACATGCAAAGTCAGCGCTGGGAGTGATCTGCTCCCAGCGCCTTACATACGGTCAGCCCCCTCAGCTCCACCCCCCCCATCCAGCTAACCAGCATCCGGCTGGCATCAGCAAAAGCGGCAACAAAGGCCCCTGGATCCTTCTTCCGGTTTGCTATGCAGTCCCCTGCATCCCATTCCACGCCGATCAGCTGTTTGTCGGCCGCGCAGCCACCTGGCTATTCAGTGGCGTAGCGGTGCAGGTAGGACTGTCCCCTCTCTTTCCCCCCGGGTGCCGTTCTTGCTGTTGGGGCTCCAGCGTCAGCCGGCTGCTCCGCAGTTCGAGCTAGGACCTCCCTAGGCATTCGGTGTCATTGCCAGCCCAGCGCCACGCTGAGGAGCCTCCCAACTGTTCGCCGGTCGAGTGAGGGATTCCCCAGTGTCGTCATCAGCCCAGCCAAGGAGCCAAACCACAGGGACTCACGGCAGCCTCCTTCCCCCCTCCCTCAAATGACAAGCCCACGGGGCTTGACAGGCGGCTCCTACTAGGGCTCCACCTGGAAGGCAAGGAGAAACATATGAGCATTCACCCGCTGTAATGGCCGGTTCAGCTGACCCCCCTCCCGGCTTATTGGAACCTCTGCACCAGTTGGGCTTGGACGTTTGCTTCCCCCACCCACGAGGCCTCCGTAACAGGGTATCCCTTCCACCATATTAGGTACTGCAGCTGGCCCTGTTGGAACTGGGAGTCCAGTATCTCCTGCACCTCGTAATGGTCCCCTGCGATAGGACCTGGTACCTTTTGCATGGGCCTAAAGGAGGTCCCCTCTACCGGTTTCAGTGGGCTGCAATGAAAGACCGGGTGTATCTTCCCCAGGAACTGGGGTAGCTGTAGTCGTAAGGCTACCAGATTGATAACCTGCATTACCCGGAACAGGCCTAGGTATTTTGAACCTAGCTTCTTACAGGGCACCCTCAGGCATAGGTAGTTCATCGATAGGTATACTAGATCGCCCACCCGGAAAAGCTTTTGGGGCCTCCTTTTCTTATCTGCCTGTGCTTTTGTGGCCTCCCCGGATTTTACTAAGGCCTTCTTTACGTTTCCCCATGCCTGCCCCCCGATGTGGGTTATCCGATCCTGGGGTTGACAGGGCGAGGGGTCCCCTTGTGAATACTCGGGGATTGGGACAAAGCCTAGGCTGTACACCACCTAGAAGGGGGCAAAACCGGTGCTACTGTGCACCGCGTTATTGTACGCCACTTCCGCGAACGGCAGCAGGTCAACCCAGTCCTTCTGTTGGTACGAGACGTAGCTCCGTAGGTACCGCTCCACCGTCGTGTTTGCCCGTTCCACCGCCCCATTGGTGCTAGGGTGATATGCCGAGCTGAGCCCTTGGGATGACCCGATGGAACAGATGAACTCACGCCAAAAGTGGGCCGTGAACTGTACCCCTCAATCCGAGATGATCTGTCGGGGCACCCCATGCAGGCAATACACCTGCGTTATGAACAGCTTGGCCAGCTTCCGAGGTTACATATGTAACCCCCTAGTACATATGTCAAACAGAAGCGGAAGCGTTGGAAATATTGCACCCACCGAATGTGTTTAGGGGACAGATGCCATGGGGTCTGCAGCACCTCGAGGTTTTTATGGTCTGTCCAGACCTCGAATGGCTCCTTTGCCCCCTCCAGCAGGTGTCGCCACGTTGACAACGCCCACCGTACGGCAAACACTTCTTTCTCCCGTATGGCCCATGCTCTCTCGGTGTCCGTCAGCTTATGAGACGTGTAAGCACAGGGCTGTAACATCCCCTGCCCATTCCTCTGGAGCAAAACTGCCCCCACCGTGACATCACTGGCATTGGCTTGCACAACAAATGGCATGTCAGGGTTTGGGTGGAGCAAAACCGGCTCCCCTGCGAACAGGGCCTTCAGGTCCTCAAAGGCCTTCTGGCATGCCATGGTCCCTGCCAGTGGTTGACCAGGACGTGGCTTGGTCGCAGTCTGTCGTGTGCAGAGCGGGTCCGTCAGGGGTAGGGCCACCGGAGCAAACGAGGGGATAAACTGCCGATAGAAATTGGCAAAGCCCAGAAAACTCTGTAGCTGATGGCGGGTCCGTGGTGCCTGCCACTCCAGTATGGCCGTAACTTTATTAGGGTCCATCTCCACTCCTGCCCCCGATCTCCGGTAACCCAGATAGTCCAGCTGGGTTTGGTGGAAGTCGCACTTGGATAGCTTCACAAACAGGTGTCCAGACCTCAAACGGTTCCTTTGCTCCCTCCAGCAGGTGTCGCCACGTTGACAACGCCCAGCATACGGTAAATGCTTCCTTCTCCCATATGGCCCATGCTCTCTCGGTGTCCGTCAGCTTACAAGACATGTAAGCACAGATCACTCCCAGCGCTGACTTTCTATCAGCATCCTTACCGGTCCCTGGTTCCCACAGATGCAAAAGGGGATGGCAAGGTGACTGGCGAACAGGAACGGTCTGACAAGCGGTTTATTCTGACATGCAAAGTCAGTGCTGGGAGTGATCTGCTCCCAGCGCCTTACATACGGTCGGCCCCCTCAGCTCTACCCCCCATCCAGCTAACCAGCATCTGGCTGGCATCAGCAAAAGCGGCAACACCAGCCCCTGGATCCTTCTTCCAGTTTGCTATGCAGTTCCCTGCGTCCTGTTCCACGCCAATCAGCTGTTTGTCGGCCGTGCAGCCACCCAGCTGTTCAGCGGCGTAGCAGTGCAGGTAGGACCATCCCCTCTCTTTCCCCCCGGGTGCCATTCTTGCTGTTGGGGCTCCAGCGTCAGCCGGCTGCTCCACAGTTGAGCCAGGACCTCCCTAGGCATTCGGCGTCATTGCCAGCCCAGTGCCATGCCGAGGAGCCTCCCGGCTGTTCGCCGGTTGAGCGAGGGATTCCCAGGTGTCATCATCAGCCCGGCCAAGGAGCCAAACCGCGGGGCCTCATGGCAGCCTCCCTCCCCCCTCCCTCAAATGGCAAGCCCATGGGGCTTGACACCAAGTGTGAATGCAGAAAATGAATCTTCAGTCACATATTGCACTTCATGCTCTTCTACGCTGTAAGAATTTTGTCAGCAGCTGAACATATTTTGGTTCTGTCCTTGCCAAGAAAATTCTTAATGACATCTTTGAAAGCTTTGCAGGTGATTTTTCTCTGGTCCTACTAACAGATCTTCAAACCTTTTGTCATTGAAAATGTATCTGATCTATGGACCACCAAAAATGCCTTCCTTAATCTTGACATTAGTTGTTCTTGGAAACATCTCTCCCAAGTACAGAGAAGAGCAACAAAGATGATCAGGCGACTGGAGGCTAAAGACTGGAGGCTAAAGAAAAGGGCGAGGGCCATTTGCTGGTCTCCTTCAGGGGACGCCTGTTTTTCTCCCTCCCTCATTACAAATATCTTCCCGCCACTCTGCTCTTAACGCTGTGTGGCTCTTGTCCAGCAATTTACAGTGGCCTTTCAAGCCATGGCCACCGGCAGCACAGTCACCAGCCGCGCTGGCAGCCTGTCCCCCTCCCCTTGTCCCTTCATGGGCACGGAGGAGGGGAAGGAAGGAAGGGACAAAGAGGGAAGGAAGGAAGGAAGGAAGGAAGGAAGGAAGGAAGGAAGGAAGGAAGGAAGGAAGGAAGGAAGGAAGGAAGGAAGGAAGGAACAATGAGAGGGAGGGAGGAAAGGAGGAAGGGACAAAGAGGGAGGGGAGAAAGGAAGGGACAATGGGAGGCAGAGAGGGAGGGAAGGAAGGTGCCCACCCCAGTCCCACCCCCCTCCACCAGGGACCCATGGATCCCCACCCGCAACCCCCACAGGCACCCCACAACCTGAGTGATGAGCTAGCCACGCCCCCCCGGCCATTGACTTCGCTTGTCAAAAAGTTGCAAACGATGATCACATGACCCTGGGACACTGTGACTGTCATAAGTATGAATCAGTTGCCAAGTATCCGCATGTAAATCACATGACTCTGGAGATGATGCAACAGTCATAAGTGTGAAAAATGGTCATAAGTCACTTTTTCCAGTGCCGTTGTAACTTTGAACAGTCACTAAGCGAATTGTAAGTCGCTGACTACCTGTTCTTTATAACCTGTACTTTATAATTAAAACATCAAGTTTTTGACACCTTGCTAGGCGACTGATGGTACTCGGATATTGCCTTATCCTAAAAGTGGTACAATGGGTGAAAAGGTTGGAAAGCCCTGCTCTATAATATCCTTTTCAATTTTATTCAAAGGAGCTTTTCTTCAAGATGTTTTTTTGGTTGCAGTACAGGATTAAGTAACTCACACAATTCTTTAAGCTCATTGGCTGTAAATTTTCTCTAAGGAGGCCATCTGGTGTTTTCTAATGAGTAGCCTTCAAATTTATCAACACAGACATTCTTTCCCACAAAAGAGGATATTTTTAGTTGATTTCCACATCTTTCTTTAAATCAATTTCATCAAATTCTTAGCATTTTAAAACTAAATCAACACTATAGTCCCCCTTTGCTGTATGTTACAAACAAATAAATAAATAAAATCACACAGAGCTGGAAACACATATTTTTCTTTATTTTAAATGGATTAAAGAGGGATTCATCAGCAAATATCAATTTTGTATGTTCTAAAGACAGTTTGAAGGGAACTTGGAGGTCTTCTAATCCCCTGTTCCAGCAGGAAACCCTATACCATTTAAGACAAACAGTTGTCCAATCTCTGTTGGATCAGTATTGGAGTACCCAAAACTTCTGGAAGTAAGTCGTGTCATTGATTAATTGTTCTCCCTGACAGGAATTTTCTCCTTATTCTAGGTTGTTTCTCTCTTTGATTAGTTTCCATCCATTGCTTCTTGTCCTGCCCTCAGGTGTTTTGGAAAATAGATTGACCCCTCTTCTTTGTGGCAGCCCATTAGATATTGGAACACTGCTATCATGTCACTCCTAGTCCTTCTTTTCATTAAATTAGATATAACCAATTCCTGCAACAGTTCTTCATATGTTTTAGTCTCCATGGCTGTTGGGGCCAATTTTTGGACACTAAGATCATCTAATTGCTTAGCATCAAAGGAAGTAACATTGCTTTTGCAGTGCTAAATAGATGGCCTGCTTGGAGTATCAGGCAGACAAGATTCATTAGCTTGCAAAATTCCAGATTAGCCCACTGAAAAGTTCTTTCCCATATTTATACATGAGGAGAAAGGTTTCTTCATTACAAAAAACCTTTGAGATTTCAGATAAAATACAGAAAGACTTTCATGATCAGCAAAGGACATACTATACCTCCAGGAATGTTCAAGCTTTTATTGATTATGTTTCCAATCATGCAGCAAATATCAGGGCTGGCTACTTGGATAACCCTGAGCTACTTTGGTATGGTCAACCAAGTATTCTAAGTAGCTAGTAGAACACTAGCTGGGACATCAAGGAAGTCTAGAGGCAGGCATCAGATAAAAACGTATATCGCTTATATGGTAGAACTAGACTCCTGCTTTACTGCTCCTACTGGAGAAAATTTAATCCTTTGACCAAATAAGCAGTAAATTCATTGCAAAAAGTATACCTGCATTTCTCCACTGCTGAATTTATTGAGTTCACTCAGAACCAACAATTTTGGTAACTTCAAGTAAAATCTCATGGTATGCATTGCATGAAGTACAATACTTGCATGAGGTACAATAAATGTGGTTATCATGAAAATATGT
Source organism: Azemiops feae (assembly GCA_023970755.1). Taxonomy (NCBI): domain Eukaryota; kingdom Metazoa; phylum Chordata; class Lepidosauria; order Squamata; family Viperidae; genus Azemiops; species Azemiops feae. The sequence goes on from JALGBA010000135.1 coordinate 803,793, forward strand.
GAAGCATTCTTTGCATTAGCTAATGAGAATAGAATACAACATAAATTCTATGCAGATTAATCTAAAACTTTTCACTATACATTCCTCCCATCCTACTCTGGGTAGTAGACACAAAAATGCACACAGACACAACACCCACGTGCAAAACATTATACCACCACTGTTTGAGTTTTATGGAAATCAGCCTCTACACAGCTTACTGTATAAATAGAATAGGCAAAATTAAATTTCACAAATATAATAAACATCATATTTTTGAATCATAGGATCTTCAGCTCATTTTTAAATATTTTGCAAAATTGGACTACCATTTCCCATGTGGTTCCAAATTAGAACTAGCCATATCAAAAGCTGCTTTTTGAAAGAGATTTTAAAAAGCTATTAACCATCTGTTAATCTACAGACACACACAACTTTCCTCAAGCAGAAGATTGCTTTGGCCTTTCAATTAAGTCAATTAAATGTAACATAATTAATATTTCTATCACATTAAAAAGTACAATTCAGTGATAATTTTTAGAGGAGCTTTGAGGGCCATAAAAAGCTTTCATGGACTGAATGGAACTCTGCAGCTTCAAGATGTACCCGTTGTACCTAACATTACAAAATAAAGAGAGATTCAAGGAAATTAGAGGGTAACAAATCAATACCAGGATAGTTGGGCACATCTCTGAGATGGAGACCACCCCTCAGGATCCAACCAGTTTTGGTGATACATGCTAGGTCAGCCCTCAAGTCATTGATATAGGAGGGTTCCTTACAGATTGACTTGGCATCCAGTAATAATAACCCGAAGGCAGGGCCACTGATGGAATTAATGATGACTGGGAATTGGGACTGAGCACAGAAGGCTGGAGCATAGCACTGGTAACAAACACAGGGGATACATTGCCTGAGAGCAAATTGCCTTTTGTCTCCCATCATACCACAGAGATATCTGGCCAATACCACAGAGATATCTGGCCAATCCCAGATCTCCCAGCATTTCATTCATCACCCACCCTCATCTCTAGGAAGGCCTATCCAGTAGGGGGTCCACACTCCATACCAATTGCCATTGTATCCTACAACAAGGAAGGGCAACTGTGAATGCCAAGGTCCTTCAGCTTGCACATCTCAGCATCTCTAAAAACCCCTCATTAACATGGTCCGCGGCTGAATATGTACTGGAGTTCCGGCGGGTGGCCAGCAGGCTGCAGTCATGGCTGGAACGCCTACTGGTCCACCAGTTCTGGGCAGGTTTGGACCATGACCTGCGCCAAGCGGGCGTCTACCATGGCATCCCAAGCAGGTTACAAGACTGGTTTCATGTGGTGGTGGACCTGGATGCAGGGCTGCAGGAATTCCGGTCCAAGGGGGATGGGTCATCAGGACCGTGCAGGCCCATGGAGAAACCGAGGGGTGAAGGCCGGGTACCCCAGGGCCCAGGGCTGGGTCCCTCTGCAGGTACTCTTCCAATGAAAAAATGTACAAAATAGATGGTTTGCATACATCAAAGAAAGGAACTGAGTTACTCGGCTATAAATTCACAGATTATCTGGAGGAATATTTAAACTAAACAGCGGGAACAGTGAGTTAATTGATACAGAACATCCCTGTCCCCGGCAATCTAAAAACTATAGGGCTATTAGTGCATGTAAGATAGATGTGTGTGTGGACAAGAATATCAACTTTGCTGTCGAGCAAAATCAAGCTTTCAATAGCCAGTGCCACACAAAGTACACTAACCAAATAGGTGGTAGGACAATAGGGGAACTCAGGCACCACACAGGTTATGTAGAAAGTAAACACAGAGTCAGTCGTAAAGGACTCAAATGTCTATACACCAATGCACAGAGTATGAACAGCAAACAGGGTGAACTAGAAATTCAGGTTAACGAGGGCAGATATGATATTGTTGCCATTACAGAAACATGGTGGGATGAAACCCACAAATGAAACCCACAGCTAGGGATTTAAATTATTTAAAAGAAACAGACCAAATAAAAGAGGAGGTGGAGTTGCTCTCTATATAGGAAATAACTACATCTCTACCGAAATACAGCACAACAATGATGAAAACTGTCTTGAATGCATTTGGGTCAATATAAAAGGGAGAAAAAATGACATTGCCATAGGTGTATACTATAGGCCACCCAACCAAACAGAGGAAATAGACGAACTTTTTGCTAGTCAGCTAACTAAGGTATGTAGGAAGCACATCACAATAGTAATGGGGGACTTTAATTATCCTGACATCAACTGGGAGACAAACTCTGCACCAAGTGGAAGATCAAACAGATTCCTGACAAACCTAGCAGACAACTTTGTCTCCCAAAAAGTAGAGAAGGGAACTAGGGGATTAGCCATTCTGGATCTAATTCTCACTAACAGAGATGAAATGATAGAAGGTGTTGAAGCCACAGGAACCTTGGGAGGTAGTGATCATGTAATATTGGAATTCAACATTATGGAAGCACAAGCAATAGAACACAGTCAAACTAGAGTCTTGGACTTCAAGAGAGCTAATTTCAATAAATTTAGAGAGGGCTTGGGAAGGATTCCATGGATGAGAATCCTCAAGGGGAAAACAACTCAAGAAGCTTGGGAAATTTTGAAAAGCGAGATAATAAAAGTCCAGTCTAGCACAATACCAACAAAGAGGGAAAATAACAGCTCTCAAAAGAGACCAGCATGGCTGCATAAAGAACTCTCTGACAAATTGAAAGATAAAAAGGACAAGTATAGAAAGTGGAAAGAGGGGCACATAAAAAAGTCAGAATATCAGCAAATAGCCCGAGCCTGCAAAGATGAAGTGAGGAAAGCTAAGGCTCATAATGAACTGAGGCTTGCGACCAAAGTCAAAAATAACAAAAAAAGCTTCTTTCAACATGTAAAAAATAAGAAAAAAGTGAAGGAAATGATTGGTCCATTAGTGTGTGAAAGTGGCAAGAAGGTGACAAGCAACAGGGAGAAAGCAGAACTATTTAACTCGTTTTTTGCATCTGTCTTTACACAAAGGGAAAAAACAGACCAACCTATCAAAAATAGTGCCATAAAAAACAGAACAGAAACACAAGTTAAGATAGGCAAGAAAATGGTAAGTGAGCACCTGTCCAGCCTAGACGAGTTCAAATCACCAGGACCAGATGGATTACACCCCAAGGTTCTCAAGGAACTGGCAGATGTGATCTCAGAACCACTGAACTATATTTTTCAAAGATCCTGGAGCACTGGGGAACTACCAGGGGACTGGAAAAGAGCTGATGTAGTTCCCATCTTCAAAAAAGGGAAAAAATGGACCCAGGAAATTACAGACCTATCAGCCTGACCTCAATACCTGGGAAGATTCTGGAAAAGATAATCAAACAACGAATCAGAACACACCTAGAGGCAAACAAAATCACTACTAAAAGCCAACATGGGTTTGTCAAAAACAGATCATGCCAGACAAACCTTATTGCATTCTTTGACCAAGTGACAAAATTAGTGGATCAGAGGAATGCTGTGGATATAATTTACTTGGACTTCAGTAAGGCATCTAATAAAGTAGATCACAACCTACTACTTGATAAGATAGAAAAATGTGGGTTAGACAGCATCACCACCAGATGGATTCATAGCTGGCTGACCGGCCGTACTCAGCATGTGGTCCTCAATGGAACCGCATCTACATGGAGGGAAGTGTGCAGTGGGGTGCCCCAGGGCTCTGTTCTGGGGCCAGTGCTCTTCAACATCTTCATCAACGATTCGGATGAGGGGATAGATGGGGAACTCATCAAATTTGCGGATGACACCAAGCTGGCAGGAATAGCCAACACTCCAGAAGACAGGCTTAAGATACAGGAGGACCTGGACAGACTTGAACACTGGGCGCTATCTAACAAAATGAAATTCAATGGTGAAAAAATTAAGTTTCTACATTTAGGCAAGAAAAACCAAATGTACAGGTATAGTATAGGGGGTACCTTGCTCAATAGTAGTAACTGTGAGAGGGATCTCAGAGTCCTAGTGGACAATCACTTAAATATGAGCCAGTAGTGTGCTGCAGCTACCAAAAAAGCCAACACAGTGCTGGGCTGCATTAACAGAGGGATAGAATCAAGATCACGTGAAGTATTAATACCACTTTACAATGCCTTGGTAAGGCCACACTTGGAACACTGCATCCAGTTTTGGTCACCACGATGTAAAAAGGATGTTGGGACTCTAGAAAGAGTGCAGAGAAGGGCAACAAAGATGATTAGGGGACTGGAGGCTAAAGCATATCAGGAACGTTTGCTGGAATTGGGTATGTCTAGTTTAATGAAAAGGAGGACTAGGGGTGACATGATAGCAGTGTTCCAATATCTCAGGGGTTGCCACAAAGAAGAGGGAGTCAAGCTATTCTCCAAGGCGCCTGAGGGCAGGACAAGAAGTAACGGATGGAAACTAATCAAGGAGAGAAGCAACCTAGAACTAAGGAGAAACTTCCTGACAGTTAGAACAAATAACCAGTGGAACAACCTGCCTCCAGAGGCGGTGAATGCTCCAACACTGGAAGTTTTTAAGAAGAGACTGGACAGCCATTTGTCCGAAATGGTATAGGGTTTCCTGCCTGAGCAGGGGGTTGGACTCGATGACCTCCAAGGTCCCTTCCAACTTTATTATTATTAATTATTAATTATTAATTATTAATTATTAATTATTAATTATTAATTATTAATTATTAATTATTAATTATTAATTATTAATTATTAATTATTAATTATTAATTATTAATTATTAATTATTAATTATTAATTATTAATTATTAATTATTACTCCTCATCCGTTGCTTAGATGCTTCTGCTGCAACCAGCCGGGACATCGGGTTGCAGAGTGTCCAGTTCCCGTTCCACAGGGGAAACCAGGAACTCCTGGGAGAGCCAGAGCCACACCCAAGAAGACCCCAGAGAAGGTTGCCGTCTGCTCGAAAGCTGGCCAAACTGTTCATCACTCAGGTGTACTGCCTGCACAGGGTGCCCCGACGGATCATATCGGATCGGGAAGTGCAGTTCATTGCTTGCTTCTTGCGGGAGTTCGTCCGCTCCATCGGATCATCCCAAGGACTCAGCTTGGCTTTTCATCCCAGTACCAATGGGGCAGCCGAACGGGCCAACGCAATGGTGAAACGGTACCTGTGGTGCTACGTCTTCTACCAACAGACAGACTGGGTTGACCTGTTACCGTTTGCCGAAGTGGCATATAATAACGCGGTCCACAGCAGCACCGGATTCGCCCCCTTCCGGGTGGTACGTGGGATGGAGTTTATCCCGGTTCCCGAGTGCCTGCAGGGGGACCCCTCCCCCTGTCAACCCCCAGGACTGGATAAATCACATATGGGAGGTCTGGGAGACTGTAAAAAGAGCCTTACTAAAAGCAGAGGAGGCCTCAAAGGTGCAAGCCGATAAGAAATGGGTGCCGCAAAAGACCTTTCGTGTGGGGGATATGGTGTACCTGTCAACCAAGTATCTGTGCCTGAAAATACCCTGCAAAAAGTTAGGGCCAAAATTCATAGGCCTGTTCCGGATTCCGCAGGTCATTAACCCAGTCGCTGTGCAGCTACAGCTACCCCGTCTTCTAGGAAAGATGCACCCGGTATTCCATTGCAGTTTACTGAAGCCAGTGGAGGGGTCCTCCTTTAGGTCCATGAAATGGATACCGGGTCCTGTCGCAGGGGACCATTATGAGATCCAAGAGGTGTTAGGCTCCCATATCTGACAGGGTCATTTGCAGTACCTGATACGGTGGAAGGGGTGCCCTGTGACAGATGCATCCTGGGTGGGGGAAGCGGACATAAAAGCCCCCCAGTTGTTGCAGCTCTTCCACCGACGGTGTCCCTGTAAGCCGGGGGGGGGTTGGCTGCATCATCCACCACAGTCCATGATTAATCACACGTTTCTCCTTGCCTTCCAAGTGGAGCCCTGGTAGAGGGCGCCGCCTGCCAAGCCTCTGTGGGCTCGACACTGATGGGAGGGGGAAGGGGACAAGGACAGCGCCTGGGGGTGTCCAGATACAGCGGAGGAGGCCAGCGACAAAACCAACGGTGACAGCCCTTCCCTCCCTCATTACCTGGACCATTGAAGGGGAACCTGGCAGAGCATGTCGGCGTGGCCGTCGGCTCCACGGCTGGCCCGCCGAACAGCAGTTTGGCGCAGAGAAGCACAGGATGCCAGAAGCCTGCAGCGCGTCCTGACGAACATCTGGTCGGCGCAGGGAAGCTACACAGAGCCAGGAGCCTGCAGTGCATCCTGCCTGGCTGCTCTTATCAACTTGTACAGCGGATGCTGGTTAGGTCAGTGGGGGGTGGGACCCAGTTGGGAAATGCATATGTAAGGTGCTGGGAGGCAATTGCTCCCAACGCTAACTTTGTTTGGTGTTTCTGTGACTCAATGCATGCCAGAACGTTCCGTGATTAAAGCCAGCCACCTGTGAACTCAACGGCTTGTTTCTTGTTGGAGCCAGGGGTGTGATAAGGATTTCTGACGAAACCACTTTTTGATAATTTGTTATTCAACATCCTGCACTCTCGAATGAGATAGAGCACTTCATGTTCTTTTCTATGATATCCTTACAGTTGCCTGAAGATCAGAGGATAGCAGTTGCTTTGCTTTTTGCTTTTAATCATCTAGCTAGGATTCTGAGAACTCACAACCATAGCTCTGCACCATGTGCATTAAAACTGATGTGTTAAAACTAGGCAGACATTTGGGCTTTCTTAAAACAAACTTGCTTTTAAAAAAAAGTATGATCCTGCTTTGTCATCTGAAAGATATTGCTTGTTGGATAAATTATAGAAGCTGGAATAGGTGTAAATGCTTTAATGGAAGAATAATTAGGATTTTCTCTGAGTCGAAAATTAGGAAGGTGTTACTTTAATGCTATCTAAGAAAAGAATATAATTTTTACAGCTTGGAAGAAATACCAAAGACTTAATCCTGTTGCTTTGTAGTAGTATTTTTTTTAACTTCAGACTTATTTATTTAGATTTATAAGGCCAGCCAAGTCAACATAGATTCTGGATAAAAGTTTTTTTAAAAAAAACCAAGCACAGTACCTAAAACCAATGAGCAAAAGAGAATAAATATAATAGGTGGAAACAACATACACCAGAATGTTAAACAGACAATACATTCCAGAAGAACACACCCCAATTTATCCTGGAGCTTGGAAAAAGAGAAGATAAGTACAAGTACTTTTTTATGCAAATCCTAGAAAATGTTAGACTGTATAAATTAAGGTACCAAGGATAGGAAGTTGAGTGTAACTGTGAAAACAGAGTAAACATTTGTAACATGCATAAATGGCAAAAAAATAATAATAGAGCCAATAGATGAATATGTGACCTTACAAAATTACTGAAGATGGAAAATTGATAGAAAAAAATTAAAAAATAGAGCTTTGTATAAGGATATTTTCTGCCACTTCTGTTACATAGAAGTGAGAGCTGAGTATGCCAGGGGAAACATAAAAGTAAACTGAATGTAGAAGAATGAGGAATTTAAGAATAAGTCTGGTAAAACAAAATCAGGTCAATAATGCAAAGTGGACTGAATATAATACTCAAAATGGACTGGATACAAACATGTGTACATTAAGATGATGCGGTCATATAAAGAAAATCAATGAGGATTTAATTGCAAAACAAATATATGAAGGAAAAGTAGGTGAGCTGAGAAGAGGGGGAAGACCAAAAATGGCTGACTTTTTTCAGATAAAGTTTGAATAAAGGGGTTTTATGTTCTGCTCTACTTAAAAAGGTTTCATGCTCAAGTATCTGAATGCATTCTAGAACATGCCAATGTGCAGTGAATATGAAATGACATAAATTATCACCTTTATAACAAAGTAAAAAAATTCTTTAACCTGCACAGCCTATTATTATGCCTTGGATTGTCAAATACACCAAGGAATGCCAAATATGTTTTAAATCAGATGGAATTCAGAGACAAGATTACGGTTTAATCATGTACATAGTATTGTTAAATTTGATAAAAAAATTCCAGGAGAAGTGTGGATATTTTGATTGCCACTAAGAAGAACCAGATTACAACAGACCTCAAAAAAAAAGTTTACTGATATGAATTCATTTTGAAGGATGGTAGTCATCATCCTTTACATCTAAAAACACATTAAGATTATTATGCTGTCATTCCTAATTCATTTTAGGACTATTATTTACAAACATGGAATTTATTGTGTGGCATGGCCATTAGGCAGCAAAAGGAAACAGATACATGAAGAATGTGTTGGCCCATGTCAAATATATGATGCTGAAGAAAAAGATGGGAAGCTCCTAAGAGGAATAGACAACATTCATACATGGCTTTTACCTATTGCAATAAATGTCAAGAGTTTGGAAATCCTAGGGACAACCAGCAGTATAGCTAAGGAAGCAATGCCTATCCAATGTCAAAGTTTCTCTGAAATATTTTGAAAGAACAGTTCCAAATTTCCTTCACATTACTTTATGTGTAATTTCAAAATCTCCTTCATGTTATGTTCTATTACTATAAATAAGAGGGCAGAACTTGTATCAGAAGATATTTCATTTATTGGTTGTTGCAGGTAGTTTAGTCCTAGGAATGTGGGAGAATTACATTTCATTTGGACTTCTTATGTATGGTCTGCAACCAAAGTCATAACCAAAAGCCAACATGAGTTTGTCAAAAACAGATCATGCCAGACAAATTGTATTGCATACTTTGCCAAAGTGACAAAATTAGTAAATCAGAGAAATCCTGTGGATATAATTTATTTGGACTTAGACGAAGGAAAACTAATTAAAGTTGCAGATGACACCAAGCTGGCAGGTATAGCCAACACTCCAAAAGATAGATTCAAGGTACAGAAGGATCTTGACAGAATCAAACACTGGGCATTATCTAAGAAAATGAAATTCAATGATGAGAAAATTATAAAATGATTATTTTAATTAGGCAATAAAAATCAAATGCACAGGAATAGAATAGATGGTCCCTGGCTAGTAGTAATTGTGAGAGGGATCTTGGAGTCCTAGTGGACAACCACTTAAATATGAGCCAGCAGTGTGCTGCAGCTGCCAAAACAGTCCTAGGCTGCATTAGCAGAGAGTTAATCAAGATCATGCGAAGTATTAATACCACTTTATAGTGCCTTGGTGAGATCACACTTGGAATATTGCAACCAATTTTGGTGGCCATGATATAAAAAAGATGTTGAGACTCTAGAAAGAGTGCAAAGAAAAGCAACAAAGGTGATTAGGGGACTGGAGGCTAAAGCATATGAAGAACAGTTGCAGGAATTGGGAGTGTCTAATTTAATGAAAAGAATAATTGGAGTGACATGATAGCAATGTTCCAATATTTGAGGGCTGTCACAAGGAAGAGGGAGTCAATCTATTCTCCAAAGCACCTGAGGGCAAAGCAAGAAGTAATGGATGGAAATTAATCAAGAAGTAATCTAGAATTAAAGATAAATTTCCTGACAATTAGAATAATTAATCAGTGGAACGAGTTGCCTCCAGAAATTACTGGTGCTCCAACACTGGAGATTTTTAAGAAGAGATTGGACAACCACTTGACTGAATTGATATAGGGTTTCCTGCTTGAGCAGTGGGTTAGACTAGAAGACCTCCAATGTCCCTTCCAACTCTGTTATTCTGTTATTCTCTATTTATCCTTGGCATATAGCCATGGTGGCCACATGACCATGAAAAATGTCTTCGGACAATGCTGGCTCCCTTGGCCAAGAAACAGAGATGAGCATCGCACTTTAGAGTCAGACACAACTTGACAGGAAACCTTTAACTTTACCTAGTTTCTCTATAGTATTTAAATATTGTAATAGCATATACTCTTTTGATTTTTTTCTGAATTTTTATATTTACACAGCAGCTAATGAGGGGTTAAACTTTGATTCTTGCTTTATCATAATGTCAGGTTTTATCATTTTTGTTTACTTTATGGTATTCCTGAAATTCCAGGGTTCTTTATAGAAAGTAGCACAGAGTTTCAAGGAAGCTAAACCCAGTATTAATGATGGTACAGTGAAACTTCTGATAATAATCTTACATAAATTATAAACTGTGACAGCAGGATAACTGAAAAGCTGAGCACTACAGATACTTGCTACATCAACTGTTGGGCATTGCAGTCTGCAATTCCTCCCAGTGCCTCTGCTATATCATGTTGTCTGTGATCTGCTATAATATTTTAGTAATGTAATTTAGCTATTTATTGCACAGATGTGCATCTTAGTAAATACAAAGGCTCCATGTAGATATGTTTTAATACATTAGGAAAAAAATATCCACAGTTTACATATAAATACAGAATTATGCACCACAGGTATATTTGTACATGAGGAATATCACCAAGCTGCTTATAGCCTAGAGCAGAGGTTCCCAATCTTTTGGGCATCAGGGACCGGTTCCGTGGAGAGAAGTTTTTCTGCGGACTGGAGGGCGCATGGTTTTGTGTGCTGCCTGCATCCCGCTTTGCTTGTTTGTTGCTGGCATGCCGCGGCCCGGTACCGGTCCATGGATTGGGGGTTGGGGACCCCTGGCCTAGAGTAGAAGGGACGGCAAGCATCAAGGATAAAAGCATCTTCCAGGAAAGCATCTTCCAGGAAAGTCACGCATGCATAAATTTGACAGAAGATAACAATCAGATTAAAATTTAGGAATCCTGCTGAATCAGCACACAAACCTAAATAATTCAGCCTTCTGTAGCTAGCCAATTGTCAGACTCATGCTGAAGTTAAAATTATCTCCCTCCTGGAAGGGAGGGCAAAGGGATCATGAGGAGAGTCAGCTGAGCCTTGGCTATTGACTGCATGAGCACAGGTTATAGGATATAGGTCCTGGTAACTGATGGAGTAAAGAAGAACGTAAATTAACTGTCATTTGGAAAATATTTGAACATGTCTGTGTTAAGGAATAAAAGGATTTATTGTTCAATTTGTATAGGGTCCTGTCTCACACGCATGACTTGTATACTTTCAAGTAGAAATAAATAACCAAAGAATAACCATTATTACTGCATAATAGGCTGTGTTCAGGTAGATGCATTATATTCTGGCTTATGTATATACAAACTGGGTTAGGGATTTTGGGGTTTTGGGGTTTTTTGGGCCTTGTTGTTTTAACAAAATCTTAGTTGATGAACTTACTGAATTGGTCAGAACAATATATCCTGGCTGTTCTGTTCGCAACACAGACATGAAGACGAGGCAGTTTGATGCAAAAGATGTTCTTTATTGTGCATGTGTACTGAACAGAAGCAACGGAGAAAATGGCAACATGCCCTTTTATACTTCCCCTGCAAGGGGAGGCTCAACCAATGAATGCAGGCCATTCTCCCACCTCGCGCATGCGCACGAGGCTGGAGACAGCCTGTCTGGGTCCTGGGCAACTTATGGGCTGCCCGGGTCTATACAACCGGTCCCGGGCAAACACGTGGTCTGCCCGGGTCTCTGCAGTTACCCTGCAGGTTGCCTGTGCCTTGCTGATTAATTCAGCCTTGCTGATTAATTCAGCAAGGCCCAGGACACAACACTGGCCATATTGCATGTGCCAATATTAATAATGTATCATAATAAATCAAGCAAAATAAAGTGCTTTCCTGCTGTGTGTGTATGTCCACATGTGCGCCTTAAAGTCAGTGTTGATTCTTGGAAACTACTTAGACAAGTCTCTGCCACAAAATTTCAGAAGTGACAAAATTTCAGAAGTGATATGCCATTGCCTCCTCCCTAGGACTCAGAGAAGGTGACTGGCCCAAGTCATCCAGCTGTCTTTGTGCCTAAGGCCACAAAACGCATTGTCTCTGTTTTCTATGATACCTTAACTACTACACCAAACTGGCTCATTTTTCTATCTTATTTTAGGATAAAAATATGGAGACAATTTTTATTCATTAACATCTTGTTTGCCACTGAAATAACTCTAGGCAGCTTATATATTAAGGTTAAAACAGCAAATAAAAATAACAAAAGAGACAAACCTACTAAAACCATTTTGTTTTCCAGAAATAAAGAAGATAAGATGCAGAAAGATTTAGGAGTATCAATCGTTAACAGAAAGAATATGGTAGGAAGTAAAAGACTTTAGGACAGCCTTCTACTTCACCTATTATGAAACCATAATTCACTGCAAGGATTCCTAGTAGATGAACTCCAAGCACTCATTTGGGGAACATATTATATCAGTTTAAGTCCCTTGTACCTTTTTATCTTTTCTATGTTTTTCCCCCAGATATTTCATGGGTGCCTTTGAAAGTTTAGAAATGTGGCCTGCTCCATTACCAGCATTCCCTGTTTGGGACCTTCCCCTGGAATTGGGACAGGAAGGGGCCCTGGAGGAGATTGCTGGGGAAATCTGTTTATGAGACAACAGATTATTGAGGGGCCAATTGGCAGACAATCTTTGGGACATTTTTAGTTTGAGCAACATTGCTCATCATAATATTTAATGTTTTATATTATTGTGTTGTTTAAAATGATTTATGTTAATGGCCATTATTTTTAATTAAAGCCTGTAACTCTCTCCAAGGTGTGTTGGTGTGCCTGGGCCAGGTCAGGCTGGTCACCTGGGAGAGGGATAGAAGGGCCTGATTGCCAGTGGCTCTTTCAGGGAAAGTGCTACAGAAGCAACACCAGGTCATATTCAGGAAAAGGCAAACATTGTCAATAACATTTTTTTCCAGAATTTCTGCTTCCCCCTATCCCCAAACTTTCCAGGTTGAATCTAAGGAAACAAAATGATCTACTCTTTTCACTTCTTCTCCATCAACCGTAAATTCAGTAGGTATGTGGTTCACTAAATATTACTAAATTCATCTTTTTATTTTTATTTGCATAATACATTTTCTCTTTTTTCCATGTAGACTTTCTATGACTCAATTACAATAACAGACTGTTAACAGAGTTGTTCTGTTTCTTGTGTTGGTAGGCATTGAAGAGGCAGGACTTTCAACAGGTACTTCTTTATTCAATGTTAAACAGAACTGAGAACAAAATGGCTCCGCCCCTTTTTATACATAGAGCTTGGGCGGTGTCAGCCAATGAATGCAACGTCTTTCTCCCGCGCAAAAGCATGCTGCCTGGGCTTGCAGACAGCAAGTCTAGCTAGCAGGCCATGTGGTCTGCTAGCATCTCGGTGCAACTCCTTGCACCTGCTGCTAAAGAAAAGCTCAGTACATTACACCCCTCCCCTCCTGGTTCTTAACACATACACAAAATTAAATGGTTCCCTGGGCTATACATTTCAAACACTTGCCAGTTCGTAGTACACACTTTTACAACATCACAACATCACAGCACCCTTTTTTACACGGAACAGAAAAAAAAACATTTCCCATTACAGACATGTATGTATAGTATGTGGCATTTTCCATTCCAAGGAAATACATAAGCATTTCAGTTCAATACAACATTATAGTACATGGCATTTGTTTGTTCCAATTCCTAGGGAAATACTAAAACAGTTCAGCTTACACTGACAGAAACCTCACGTAGTCCTTTAAGAACATCGGTGGGCCTCTGGCCCGCTCTGATCGTCTCGGAATTGCTGCAAGTGCTCGATCTGCAAGCTCGCCTGCCAGGCTCAGCAGACCGGGACTTTGAGACCCATTCAACACGGGCGAAGCCGGATCATGCAGGCTGGTCTGTTCCGGTAGGCCCAACCCAGAGTTCCGCGGTGGGGTGGAATTCCCCTGATCGGCGTTAACAGCCAGTTGGGAGCACTATCCCATTGGCACAAAGCCTGAGGTAGGAATGGCTTGGAAAGCCGATTAAGTGCAATGTCCCATGGACCTGGTGCCCAAGTCAGGAGCCGCCTTGTTGGCAAACTCCCCATTTGGTGATTGCGGTATCCCGCTGTCACTGAGCGGCTGAGCTTCACGATCAGGATCGTGGGCTTCTTCCCCCCCGAGAGCAGAGCAAGGAGTGGAAGAGTGGCTAGGTAACCTCCAACAAAGCTGGTCAATGTGCCTTCTTAACACGCGACCATCCTCCAACGCCACTTCGTATGACAGTGGCCCAGTAACCTTGCAAACCACAGCTACCACCCACAGTTGACCTGGACCATAACTGTGAGTCCAAACCGGATCACCCACTTTCAATTGCCTCGGTGCCCGCGGCTGTGACACCTGTGAAGCAACCCCGTCTGGGTGTAATCTATCTAACTTGGTGATAAGACGGCAACCCCAGCGGAGCTCGGTTGGGCTCTTGCCCGTGGACATGCACGGAGTTGTGCGGTGGCAGAGGAGGAAGTCCACCAACTTATGGTGCCAGCTTCCCTTGGTCATTCTTTTCAAGGCTTCTTTGGTGGTGTGAACCAACCATTCCGCTTGACCGTTTGAGGCCGGGTGAAACAGTGCCAACATAGCATGCCTGATCAAAATCACCCTTAAAAAGGACTGGAACTCCGACGAAGTAAATTGAGCTCCGTTGTCAGAGACAAGCACATCTGGGAGGCCATGTGTGGCAAAAATGCCACGAAGTACCCTAATGGTGATGGCGTTCGTCGTAGTGGACACTGGAATGACTTCCAGCCACTTAGAGTGACTGTCCACAACAATGAGGAAGAGCTGCTCCTGAAAGGGGCCAGCGTAGTCGATATGGATCCTCGACCAAGGAGCATGTGTGGTTTCCCATCTATGGACGGGAGCCTGGGGCATTTCTGGCCTGGACTGCTGGCAAATGTGGCACCCTTGGACCTGGGCTTCGATCTCTTTATCGAGCCCAGGCCACCAAAGGTACCTGAGCGCAAGCGCCTTCATCCGGACTATTCCCGGATGTCCCTCATGCAAAGAAACAAGGACTCTAGTCCTCAGTGAGGTCGGGATTACTACCCTACTTCCCCACAGTATACAACCCTTAAAGGTGGATAACTCATGCTTCCTTTTCCAGAAACTCTGGAAGTCAGTGCCAGGACACATGCCAGGCCATCCTGTGAGCACCCAGTTCAACACGCATGTTAGCGTCTTGTCAGTAGCTGTTTCTGCAGGTACATCCCCTGCATGCAGGGGGGACTCAGGTAAATCCTGGATAGACAGGATGTGGTTGGCCAGTGCAGGATCAGGCTCTACTTGTTTTAAAGGCAATCTACTAAGGCCGTCTGCGTGGCCCATTTCTTTGCCCGGTTTGTGAACCAGACAATAGTCGTAAGCAGAAAGGAATATTGACCATCTCAACATTCTAGGAGAGATGATTTGGGGTGTCTGCTTATTCGTTGTGAACAACCCCAGAAGTGGCTTGTGGTCAGTGAAGACCATAAAACAGTGGCCATATAAGAAGTCATGAAACTTCTTGATGCCAGCCACGATTGCTAGTGCTTCTCTATCTATTTGCGCGTAATTGCGCTCAGCAGTAGATAGAGTCCTTGAGTAATAGGCTACAGGAACTTGTGTTCCATCAGCCCTAAGGTGACTTAAGACAGCCCCTATTCCATAAGGGGATGTGTCACAAGCTATGCTTACTGGCAACTGCTCATTGAAATGAGCTAACACCGCATTAGAGGACAACAATGTCTTAACCTCAGCAAAACTCTTCTCGTGGACTTTTGTCCACTTCCATGGGGCCTGCTTGTGGCAGTCTCCACACCCGATGCATTGAGGGAAGGAAACTGCCTTCTCATGAAGCCTGAGGGGCCTCCTTTCTTGCGGTTGCTGTAACCGATCGACCTCGTTGTCCGACTTGGAGTCTTCAACTCTCTCGGCGTCCTCTTGGTGGATGGTTCCGGGGCTTGGAGGGTTCTTCGATAGCCACAAGGCTTAACAGCTCTGCCCGCTGCTTCTTCGACCATTACCTCCCTCAAAACATCTTGGAAGGAGACGGTTTCTCTGGCGAATATCTTCTGCTGAAGTTCGCGGCTTCTCGGACCACAAATGAGCCGGTCTCGTAGCCGCTCTTCCAGATCCTTAAATTCGCACAGCCTTGCAGCTTGTCATAGAGCAGCAATGAAGTCAGCAGCGGACTCCCCAGGACGCTGGTCCCGCTGTTCAAAAGCATGTCGCCAAGCTATGACCGACAGCTTCGGCTCAAAATGTTGTTTGAGCATTCTTTTCAGCTCTGCATAAGTGATGGACTCCAAGGGTGCCGGAGCAACCAGGTTCTCCACAATAGCGAAGGTTTCTTGACCACAAACGCACAACAGTGTCGCAGCCTTCAGTCCGTCCTCCTGAACCTGGTTGACTCTGAAATAAATTTCCACCCTAACAACGTAGGAGCTTCCAACGTTCTGGATGCTTGACAGCGAATTCAGAAAGATGACCAATCTTTGCCATGGTGTAATGTTGGCGGCCTATTCAACGCCTCGTGCTGTGCAGGCTTCCGCAGTGGTTCCAGGACGACTCCTAACGGTACTCTCCTCCAGCGATTCCGGACTGGCAGGCAGAGCAAAGGAGGTTGGAACGCCATACTTCTCAGCGTCTTCAAGGCTTTCCGTGGTGAGTCAGCTCTTGACTTTTGCAGCAGCACGATCCCACCTTCGTCACCAATGTTCTGTTTCTTGTGTTGTAGGCATTGAAGAGGCAGGACTTTCAATAGGTACTTCTTTATTCAATGTTAAACAGAACTGAGAACAAAATGGCTCCGCCCCTTTTTATACATAGAGCTTGGGCGGTGTCAGCCAATGAATGCAACGTCTTTCTCCCGCGCAAAAGCATGCTGCCTGGGCTTGCAGACAGCAAGTCTAGCTAGCAGGCCATGTGGTCTGCTAGCGTCTCGGTGCAACTCCTTGCACCTGCTGCTAAAGAAAAGCTCAGTACATTACAAGAGTGCTTTGAATTTTAACTTCGCTGTTGTTTAACCTGTTAACTATTTTTTCTTTCATATATGTAATGTATGACAGGTCACTTGGTTCCAAATATACAAGATAAATTTTGGACCTGCTTTGCAAGAGAGGGGAAGCTATTATTGTTGGAACCGATTTATCAGTGTTTAACTAGGGGAGATAATATATGTTTTTGTCTTTTTTTATTCACATTACTTTCAATGTTTTTGTTTATTTTTATTTTGTTTCTGTTTAATTTTTTCTTTTGTATTTTAACCATTTGAATAAAATAAAATAGTAAAAAAAAAGTAATGCCTGATCATAATCTGTGATTAGGTCTTCAACAGTATACCAATTCAGTTTGAAAATCTTGAGCTATGGTATTCAACATGCTTGCATATGACTCAGATAAAGGATTAGATATGATAGATAAGGGGGATAGTAAACAACTTAAAAGATGATATTAAAATTCAACAGATTACCAAGATTAAGATTCTTGTTAAAGAGGACTCTGTGACCCCTAAGAAAGAGATGGAAATATTAGATCTACAAATGGAACTAGAGGACTGCTTAAAAACAATAGAGATATGCAAATGACGTTGACTATTTAACTTGAAAGATGAGAGATTTGTTTGAGAAGCTACATTGAGAGTACAAATTGAATTTTATGAAATGCAAGGAGTTTTGAGGATAATCATTCTCTCTCAGCTCAACCTACTTCACATGAATGAAATTGTAGTGGGAAATAGTGGGTATTACGTATTTGACTTATGAGCACAACTGAGCCCAAAATTTCTGTTTCTAAGTGAGACTGTTGCTAAGTGAGTTTTTGTCCCATGTCACGACCTTTCTTGCTGCAGTTGTTAAGTGAATCATGGTTATTAAGTTAGAACATGTTTGTTACATGAATCTGGCTTCCCCATTGACTTTGCTCATCAGAAAATTGCAAAAGCTGATCACATAACCTTAGGACACTGCAACCATCATAAATATGAATCAGTTGCCAAGCATCTGAATTTTGATCATATGACCAGTGGTCATAAATGTGAAGTGTGAAGTGTGAAAAACAGTCATGTCACTTTTCCAATGCCATTGTAACTCCAGTTGCTAAATGAACTATTTTAAATCAAGGACTACCTTACTAGTATATAAAAAAGAAATATCTAAGAACAATAGAAGGAAAATAGAACTGACAATAGGTATTTATGAGCTGAAATCTGTAAGCCTAAAGCCAACAAGATTTCATTGCTTTTTCTTCCTTCATTCAGAGACTAACATTTCCCATTGTCTTCCCTTGCAAGATGCAGTTGTAGGAGGCAAATAGGTACAGCCCAGATTAGCGTTTGATTAATTTTCAACTGGGAACATCCCAATTGTTAGCATTTCTGAGGGCTGAAATTGCAGCGTGTGAACTTAGTTCTAACATATTTTCTGGATTTTCCAGCAACCTAGACCTTTTCCAGACTGAATCATACCCAAGTAGGCCAAAGTATATCCTCAGCATTTTTCTGTTCCAAAGGCAGCATTTTTCTGTTCCAAAGGCAGTCTGCTACTTACGAACCCTGTGAAACATATTTTCCTAATTCCTTGGATTCAGGAAAAAGTAATTCTGTTCTGAATTTTAAAATGTGGTATTAATGGTGGAAAATCTCATAATTAGGCCCTGTAGAAAATGTGGTGAGCAGATTAGTTAATTTATACAGAAATAGTTTTCATTCCCATCAATACACCATATACACTCCCACCCAATGATTATATAACATCCAATGGCATCAAGAAAATTAGTACGCTATCATATATGCACCTGTAATTCAGGCATTTAACCTCAAATAGAGCCTAACTCATCTGCCTAAAGCTACAATTTATTCCAGAATCTATCAGCTTTTTTATTGGATAGGAAAGATTCCATCTCACACTTTCTTTTTCTTCTCCAAACATCGGTTCTGGATGCCAAATCTGGAGCCTGTCCTTCTTCTCATCCTATCAAAGAGGAGTAAAATGACACTTGAGTAACAATTGTCCAGTATAGAAACAATGACAAAAACTTTATTTATTTATTTTATTTTATTATTTATTTATTTGTATTTTTTATTAAATTTATACCTTGTCTATATGTTGTAGCTGCCATAGTTCACTAAGCTAAAGTAAGCCTGAAATCATTGATCCAAGCCTTGAAGCTCAAAATTATCTCCGTAATTGTCAGGTGTCTTAGCTCAGGGCTTTTCAACCAGTGGTACGGGTACCACCTGAGGTACATTGGCACCTGGCAGGTGGTACGCGACCATCCTAGAAAAGTGATAGCGGGGGAGAGGAATGAGCTGAACCGGTGGCAGCACCGCACAAGCCTGAGCGAGAGATAGCTGGAGCTGCAGGGCTGTCAGAGCTCAGCAGAAGCGCCAGGATCAGTGCCGCTTTCCAGCTGATCGGCGCTTCGGGGCTGTCAGGGCTCAGTGGAAGCGCCAGGATCAGTGTGAGGCTCCAGCTGGAGCTCGGTGCTGATCCTGGTGCTTCTGCTGAGCCCAGAAGAAGCACCAATCACCTGGAAAGCAGCACTGATCCTGGCACTTCTGCTGAGCCCAGAAGAAGCGCCGATCAGCTGGAATGTTGCAGCATCTCCAGGGTCTTGTGATTTACATTCAGATGCTTGGCAACTGATTCATATTTATGACGGTCACAGTGTCCCAGGGTCATGTGACGTGACCAAAACCTGCTGCAACCACCCAGCAGACGGGGGGAATAAAAACCAAACACCACCCACCCCACCCCTGCTGCCAATCCTCAACAGAAATGCTCACAACAATGAAAACCTCGGACAGGAGGAAGAGCGCCGCCGGGCGGGCAGGCAGGTGTCTTGCTCGGCTGTGGCTTGGAGGGCACTTTTTTCAGTGCCATTGTAACTTCAAACAGTCACTAAGTGAACTGTTGTAAGTCGAGGACTACCTGTATTTTATCTCTTTTTTCTTTTTTCTTTTTTTTGGTCATCAAGTTTTTGACACCTTGCTAGGCGACTGGTGGTATTCGGATATTGCCATATCCTAAAAGTGGTACAATGGGTGAAAAGGTTGAAAAGCCCTGTCTTAGCTCTTTTTGAATTTGTAATAGTTTCTTGGGTCATTTTCTCACTAGCTATGTAAATATATTCTTGGATTATATAAGGCAACAAAGCAGAAATCAGCACACAGTGAGTTCTAGTCACACTTTAAGGCATGAAAGCCAGCTGAGTGACTTTGGGCAAGTTACTCTTTCTCAGCTCACCTCAGCTCTCTTCATTCCACAGAAATGTTGTTGTGGGGAAAATTGGAAAAGGAAGGAGTGTTAAATAAGTTTGCTGCCTTTAATTATTTATAAAAATAATAAAGGTGGGATAAAAAAATAATAAAAATCATAATGACAGACGTTAATACTGCTGCAATGATGGCTATAAGTGGGTAGGACAAAAATGTCCTCTGCATCCTAAAAACGCCATAGAATCAAAACTGATTGCCATTTGAGTCAAAGCTCATTTAAATAAAGAACCAGATTGAATACAAGTTCAATATTTCTTTTATTATATTTGGAAGGTTTTTGCATTGCATTGCATTGCATAGCATAGCATATAAAAATTCAAAACCTCAGTACCTGAAACCTGAAAGAGCAGATGTGTTAGCACAAAATAATCATACAGGAATACCTACTTTTCCTCATTAGCCTTTGATATTTATTCAATGAAAATCTTCGCCCAGCCCTAATCTTTGTAATTAGAGAAGTTATTCATGAACTGTTACAGGACTGTTTGTTTCCTATTTCTCAATTAGTATTTTGCAACCCTTTAGGACAAAATAATGCATGAAGATGAATTCCACCACCCAAACCTACTGGATTACCAAGCACAGTCACACTATGTGTGACCAATCAAAGGTAGGCATTTCTGCTTGCAGCATCCTGAAATGATATGAAACTTGTCCACAGTTGTGCTCTGTCAGCATACAAGGAGGAGTGGGAATGCTAAAATCTGTTGTGATTCACTAGTAAGAATCCTGCCATAGTTGAAATAATGTAGGTTAATC
Organism: Azemiops feae; assembly: GCA_023970755.1. NCBI lineage: Eukaryota > Metazoa > Chordata > Lepidosauria > Squamata > Viperidae > Azemiops > Azemiops feae. The sequence continues at coordinate 824,595 of JALGBA010000135.1, forward strand.
TAGGCCAGGGGTGTCAAACTGCCAGCTCGTGAAAGCGTCATAATGAAACCGTGCCCATTCCCGGCAATGGAAAAAAAGTTGCGATACATCGTGACACGTCACGTGATGTTGCAAGTTTGATACCCCTGATCTAGGCAACCATTTTTGGCTGTGACATTACAGGTTGTGAGTAAATCCATTGCAAGACTCTTTTACAAAGGTGTATCTATTGTCTGATACAGCAAGAAACAAGACTTGAAAATATACCAACTAATGATATGATTATTCCTAAGATATTAGAATGTGCCGAGATGTATAAGCTTACACTAGAAATTAAAGACAAGGAAGAAACAGAATTTTATGAGGTGTGGGATAAGTGGTATAATTGGTTAGAACAGAGAAACAAAATGTATAGCAATAAATGTAAATAACTGTAAGAGATACATGACACAGTACTGTTAAAAAAAATAAAATGTTTATCGTTTTGTAAATTGGAAAAATGAAAAAAGAAAAAAAAGAAACAAGCCATAATGCTGAAAGCTGCAATGTAGAAAAAGCATGAACAACATGTGTCATTGCACAAACTATTCCTGGACACCAGATTCGAATGGCCTTCATTTGATGGAACGTCAAAGCCTAGTTGTAAGTTGTTTTTTTCAGTGCCACTGAATGAGTGGATATTAGCCCACAACTACCTATAGAGATAGATACAGGAATCCTCAACTTATGACAGAATTTACATCACTAGGCAATGCTGACATAAAGCATGACTAAATTGTTCAGTGGTGGCAATCCCTGCAGTCACAGCTGCTATTGTTAACTGAATCACATGATAGTTAAGAGAGGCAACCTCCTGCCAACTTCCCATAACCAAGTCAGTTGTAATTACCATTCATTCAACACCATTGTAAGTTTGAATGCTCACTGAATGAATGGTCAGATGTTGAGGGCTATCTGTAATGTAAATTGTTATTAAGTCTTCTGTCCTTTTTACTTCTTTCATGTCTTTTTCCCTTTTATCTGCCTTTTATTCCATTTTACAAGTTAACTGTTTTGATGTTTGCTGATACTTAATAAACAAAAAACTATATTTTTGCTAGCTTTAGTGAGTGGTATACAGTATGTACTTGCTCTGCCCTGGGTATAGGCATTGATTAAGAACCTGCTGGGTGCAGTCTAAACTGAATATTACCCACTGACACTTTCCAATGATTAATTGATCATCCTGATTTGTAAAAACCTCATAGAAGACATTTTCTCAAAACTGAATATAAAATTATAGAAACACTGGTGTCTGTTGATAAAATATGTGACATCCCATAAATACCTTCTAAGAAGGCTTTGTCTTTCATGACTTCCTATCTCAGGGCTTTTCAACCCGTGGTACGGGTACCACCAGTGGTACCTTTGCACCTGGCTGGTGGTACGCGAGCCCTAGATAATCATAGTGGGGGAGGGAACCACTTAAAGCGGAGCCGCACAGATCTGGAGGAGATCAGCTGGAGCTGCAGAGCTTGGCAGAATCCCCAGGATCTGCCACGTGGCAACATAGTAATTGGAGCTTCCGGTGCACCCGGAAGAGAAAAGGAGGAGGAGGGCAGAGAGAAGAGAAGGTATAAAAGGGGCAGACCGAGAAGAGAAGAGGCTTTTCTTACTGAAGTGAGGAGAGACAGAGCAAGCGGCCTGTTTTCGGAGGAACAGTGAGTGAGGAAGGGTGAGTGAGCAAGTGGCGTGTTTTTGGGGGAAGGGCTAGCAAGCGAATGGCGTGTTTAGCAAGCATGTGCTTTCAGGCGAAGATTGAGTTAGTGAGTGGCAAGTTTAGCAAGCACGTGTTTTCAGGTGAAGGTTGAGTTAGGGAGTGGCGTGTTTAGCAAGCACGTGCTTTCAGGCAAAGGTTGAGTTAGCGAGCGAGTGAGCTGGGCAGGAGCCCAGGAGCGCAGCTACAGTTGAGCCACGCTTCTGCTGAGTCCGAGAAGCGCGGATCAGCTGTAGCCCGGCCCTGATCCTGGGGCTTCACTTAGCAAGCAGCATGTTTTTCAGCGAAGCGCAAGCAAGTGCGAGTGGCATGAGAGTCCACGTTACCTGTGCTACGCTGCCCAGATCCCAGCTGGGTTTCGGAAGGCAGCCACATGGTCTTGTCACTGCATGGAGTGGCCGGGCGAGGCGAACCGGCAACATGCCGAACCTGCCTGTGCACGCGCAGAGGCAGAGGAGAGCACATGCGCCTCAGCCTCTGCATGTGCACAGGCAGGTTTGGCATGTTGCCGGTTCGCCTCGCCTGGCCGCTCCGCACAGTGAGGAGAATGCGCTGCTGCCTGCCGAAACTAGGTTGGGGTCTGGGCGGCGTAGCGCAGGTAACGTGGATTCTCATGCCACTTGCAGCATCCCCTCCCCCGGAGTACACAGGTGTGTGAAAAGGGTGAGGGCCATTTGCTGGTCTCCTTCAGGGGACGCCTGTTTTTCTCCCTCCCTCATTACAAATATCTTCCCGCCACTCTGCTCTTAACACTGTGTGGCTCTTGTCCAGCAATTTACAGTGGCCTTTCAAGCCATGGCCACCGGCAGCACAGCCACCAGCCGCGCTGGCGGCCTGTCCCCCTCCCCTTGTCCCTTCCTAGGCACGGAGGAGGGGAAGGAAGGAAGGGACAAAGAGGGAAGGAAGGGAGGGAGGAAGGGACAATGAGAGGGAGGGAGGGAGGAAAGGAGGAAGGGACAAAGAGGGAGGGGAGGAAGGAAGGGACAATGGGAGGCAGAGAGGGAGGGAAGGAAGGCGCCCACCCCAGTCCCACCCCCCTCCACCAGAGACCTACGGATCCCTAACTGCACCCCCCACAGGCACCCCACAACCTGAGTGATGAGCTGGCCACGCCCCCTCCGGCTATTGACTTCGCTTGTCAAAAAGTTGCAAAAGATGATCACATGACCCTGGGACACTGTGACTGTCATAAGTATGAATCAGTTGCCAAGTATCCGAATGTAAATCACATGACTCTGGAGATGCTGCAACAGTCATAAGTCTGAAAAATAGTCATAAGTCACTTTTTTCAGTGCCGTTGTAACTTCGAACAGTCACTAAGCGAATTGTAAGTTGAGGACTACCTGTACTTTATAACCTGTATTTTATAACTAAAACATCAAGTTTTTGACACCTTGCTAGGCGACTGGTGGTACTCGATATTGCCTTATCCTAAAAGTGGTACAATGGGTGAAAAGGTTGAAAAGCCCTGTCCTATCTCACTTCACCTAGTGTGGGAACCCCCAAAGAAGGTATTCAAAGAAGACTAGGATGTTTAAATGTTGACTACTGTAAGAATAGGATGTTGAACTCAGTCATTCTCAATATTCACTCTCAAGGGAGGATGGTGGGTTTTGATTTGATGTTGTTTGTTTGTTTTGTTTTTTTGCTACATTGGATAGACATAACTTTCTTCTTCATTAGAATCAAGTACTGCTTACTGAGGAATGGCATGGGAACAAAAAACATTTGAGTAACTCCCCTGCTTGAAATGTAATTTAATTTTAATTAAAAAGTTAAATTTTACAGACGTATCTTGAAAACAATAAGCAATAAGCTTCCAACTCTGTTCCCCTCGATTTCCCTTACATTAAAATAATGGATATAGTAGAGGAGAGTTATTGTCTTCACTTTCTGCTCCCAGATATTATGATAAATATGCTTCATCAGCCATCTGCAAGCTGCAGGTCTATGCCAGAGTCCATGAAAAGAAAGTGGTATAGGCCTTGTAGTTTGGAAGTGGATAATAAAATGTAAGCATTCCTTTACTTAGTAATTGTAATTTCCTTTGCAAACTCAAATGCCTTGCGGGCATTTAAGCCTTCCATTTCACCTTTAACCTCTCCAAAGGATTCCATTTTTATCATTTAGATGGCCCTTAATATGTTGCACAAAGACTGATTCAGGCCTCAATCTGGTAGAAGTTATGCACACTACAAATTGGTAAGGGGATAAGAGAGCAAGAATGAAAGAAAGGGATTGGGAGAGGAGACCGGAAGGGGGAAAATACAGCAGTGAAGAGAAGTAGAAACTGGAGATATTACAGTATCTAGGAGCTTCCTTTGACTCTCCTCTCCCTGAAAGGCAGAAATTGTGGCAGAGAGGAGACAGATCTTCTCAAGGTGAGTCCGGGGCGGCAGGAAGGGAGGGGGAAGCAGTTGTGGGGAGCGGGGGGGGGGGGGGGTTACAGTGAATGTTGCAGAGCCTCTGCAGTCATTTGTAAGAGTGAACAACTGCCATGGTGCTGCAACATTTGTAATTTTGGAATTTTCTCATAAGGGGGCGCTTATCGCGTAACTTCAAACGAGTGTTATGTGAACACTCGTAACTCAGGAATTACCTGTATTGAAGTTTACCTTTATATTGAAGTTATCTAGCAATGGGGGAGATTTTGTGGTACCTCACACTTAAAAACCGTTAAGTTCTAACAATTCTTGTTGTAAGTTGTTGAGAGCTTGACTGATTTAGTAGCATACAGATTTAATAGTGATAAAAATCAGACCCAACTATTTTAACCCTATTGCCCTTTAAAACAATGAATAACCTCCTCAGCAGAGCAGATACAACAAATATAACTTTTCTGGTTGCCCCATAGCTCTTTGCTGCAACTATCAGCAAAGGCTGCAAAGAAAATGTAATTTCCCCATTTGCACAGCCACTACTAATTGTACCTTCTTTAATGACTTCCATACATCAAGAAATAATCACCTAAAGTAATCTAAAAATCAAATTCTCCTCTCACAACTCTTTTCAGTTCTTCAAATGCCACATATAATGTTCTTCATATCCAGAAGCAATGTCCATGCACTTTCCTTGAATTTCAAGTTCTTATTATTTCTTCCTAGACCTGTTCACTTCTTTCATATTCTGTCACCTGCAATTTATGTCCTTCACTGTATCAGTAGAATACCTCTGTTAATAATTAGCAACGGTAGATTACTGCAGTCAATAATTAGCTACAGTTCCTTTCCACCGTACACACAATACCTCCCTACGCCTATTTCCTACAAGCTGGTTACAGTTTATGATTTTCACAACTTTCCTCATTCTTTTTTCCTTGTGCACCCACCCTTGACTTCACATTTATAATCTTCAATCTTTTTTCTGGCTCCCATCCTTCTTTCTTTCTTTCTTTTCCTTTCCTTTCTTTCTTCATATACTATATGCATGATATACTTCCAGCAATTTCTAACTCTTCTAAAAATCATACCAAATTCCAAAATAGCATTCAGAAATCTGCCCTGCCCATCTTCATATCTTCTAACAGGCAACCACAGTTCTTATTAAAAGAAAAAAGTATGCTTTCCCCACAAATGGCAATATGTATAAAATCTGATGTGCTTTGCTGTCCATTCTACTGGTGATGAGATCAGGTGACTAGCCAGGAACTTACTGGTCACTTTACGTTGCTATGGACATTCTCCCTCTCTTCCTCCAACTCCATCTTATTCCCTACCAAATGGCACCATTTTTCATAAAAGGCATATTCCATGAATCTAGGAGGTTTTTCTGCCTCTGCCAAATGGGGGCCTTGTTTTTTGTGACCCTTCATCCCTATTTTTTATACTGTATGGTAGATGCATACAGGGCAATTAGTCAAGTTGCAATTGTCTAAAACTTACCTTATAAATACTGATGTAAGGCTGCAGCTGCTGTTGCTGTTGTTGCATAAAGTAAAATTGCATAATGGTACAAGTGCTGCATTTTCCTGCTTTTCTTGTGAGTGGTGTGTGTGTCGGTAGAAGTGAGGGAGAGATATATGATCCTATTCCCTTTTCAGTGTTTAATCTTTATTTATCAACAGAAAAGGCCCACGTCAAGCCTGATGGAGGCTTTCCCACTTATTGGTGATGTTCAAAGGGAAAAGCTCTGAAATTGCAGAATCAGAACTCCTACTCATAAGGAATTAGAAAAAAAGACTTTTAGGAATCCAAAACGAGAGAACAAATGCTGTGCAAGTATAGTTTTCTGTCAATTCAAGAAAAGCTAGCTCTGCAGTAGAGAAAAATCCTTAGCAATTTGTGTCCTTGATTTCTTCCTTTCTTTCATCACTTTACAAGTGAGGACATACTTTCCGAAATGTAATGATTTTATTCTTTTCTAGGAGTTCATAAGGAAAATCATGCTAAATGTTTAAGGGACATTATTCATTGAATTGACTGTTCAAACTGGTTATTTCCCACCATTGTACTCCTGTTCAGAGAAACACCCATCTTTAAGGTTTGATCATATCAGAACTTGGGTCTCCTGTAGACTCACTGGTGGTCAAACAGTGACCTCTACTGGTGTTGGATAGGAAAACACCTTAAAAACCTGGAAAGCTAAAATTGTTCCTTCACATTAAGTCCCATTTCTAGATTTCTGACTCAACAGTTATGGATGAATAACATTAAAGCAACTTAAGGTGAATCTACCCTATATATGTCAGCATCCACAGCTTTCTTGTCCAATGCTTTATACATCCTTTGACAGATAAAAGTAGAAGAAAAATAAGCTTGACTTACTATGCTTAAATTCAGAAATGAACATACCAAAAAGCTTAAGAATTATTTCTCTAAATTGGGGAAGCACTTTCATCTTTTTTACTTTCAATTTTAAATTGGGGAAGCTGTATCAAATGATGTTGAAGTCACTGGGAGGAAAAGATTTTCAGTTCTTTTCACATTTGGGGGAGGGAATTGGGAATGTTTAAGATACAAATAGAGGCATCAAGATGGCTGTCAAAAAATTGCTCTCTTTGCTCCAAATTTTTGGTAATAGGATATGGGCATGTTCTATGGCTATGAAATAGGGCACTGGGTACAATATGTGGCAGGGGATTTGCTCCTCCTGTATAAGGAAAATACACACAAGAATGCAAATGAAGCTCCTGCAACACATTTCACAGAATAAATGAATTTAGATGACAGACTTGAATGAAGCTGAGGTAGTGGTAGTTCTTATTTTTGTTGTTAAGTTTTTAGTTGCATCCAACTCTTTGTGACATGATGAAGATCAATTTGCCAGAATTGTCTGTCACTAAGTACTTCATTGAGTTGTTGTAAGGTCATGTTTTTGTCACCAATCATAGAATCTGGCCTCTTGCTTTTTGTCAGCCTCTTTTTCAATTACCTTCAATTTTTCGAAACATCAGGATCTCCTCCAATAACTCTTCCAAACTACTTAAGCTTTAGTGTCATTATTATTGCTTTAAGTGAGTAATCTAAAGAAATGACATAAGTCTGTAAACCCGCATCTAGTAATATCCAAGATGTTTCAGATACTATATTTGTAAAGTTGAACTTAAGTTTATTCTCAAATCTAAGGGTCCATGTTCAGTATATTTGGAGACCTAAATTTTGCAGTGGGCCAGGGTATTTTCTTCAAACAGTTGCTTCCAACACAATGTGAACAATTATCTAAAGATCAGCTATGTTCAGAAGTAGTAGCAGAATAGAAGGTTCACAAAACACAAATCTATAACTTGATTAATTGCATGTTTTAAAGCATTTATTTCCATTTCATTAGCTAAAATATTCTCTCTCTCTCTCTCTCTCTCTCTCTCTCTCTCTCTCTCTCTCTCTCCCTCCCTCCCTCCCTCCCTTCCTTCTTCTGAATCTTTGTCAGCAACTTAATGCCATTGATACTCTGGCCAGCTGTTTTAAGGATTTTCTCAATGTATTGCTCTAAAAGAAATATTGTCCAAGCAACACTTGTTGGGCAGTAGACAAGATGGTAAGATGATTTAGAGAGCTCAGAGATCATAGATGCAATAAAACAAATTCTCCAGGAAGCATATCCAGAAAACAGTATGTGCAAGTTTGGATTCAAAGCAGGTGGGGTCAGGAGAACTCCAATGTTTCTTTCTTTTTTTTTAACTATTCTTTTCTTTATACTGATAACATTAACATGATCACATTTACTGAACCAAACACTGTCTTATCTTAGTATGGGTGCTGTTTTTAGAATAAATTATAAAGAGAAATAGTTCTGTTACATCATGCAAACTATTTCTTGTTCAAAGGTTAATCTTAAAGGCCATTATCTGGAACCTTAGGTAATGCCACACACTTAAAGCTGAAGATGTTACACAGATGTGAACAGACAATGCTATAAAAAAATAAATTGCCCCTTTGTTCTGAGTAAGGATTCACTCTATGTACCACTGAATGCACAATAAGCCAGCACTTGTAGGGCAATTTTCATCCTGAGGAGACGTAGTTGCCTATCTTGGGAATATCCCTTTGTAAATGAATCTAAGAATAAATACGAACAATATTCAAACCTTTTCTATTTATTCTCCAAACAGATAAAACTTGCGGTGAGAAATAGAAAATGGCTAAGGACCAAAACTAAAGTATGAAGATATAGGGTGCATTATAGGTTCAAGTTTTCCCAGTGCTTGAAGCAAAGTATAAGGGGATATTTTTACATGTAGAGTCAGGCTCTTATCAATTTATTTCCACTGAAGTCAATTTAAGATACCACAGAACTGAATGTGATCTGAAAGATCTCAGTGAAGGAGTACCATGCATCTCATCTAACATTTAGATAATATATTTATTTTCTTGGCTTCCTAAGCAACAACAAAAACTTTCATGCCATCTTTATTCAACAGTGAATCCTGAAAGATTTAAAATATCCAGTAGATGACACTCCAACTGCAGAGATTTATCTACATGATTCTTAACTGTTTGAATTTGGATTTATTTATTTAAATGTATATTAGTGCCGATGGATTTATAAAACAACAAAGTGACATAATAAAACCATAATTAAGTACCTTAATTTTTTTAGCTGTGAGCACAAGGTTTAGGATATTTTTCTAAGTGTGATTCAAGGATAAATCAATTTTAGACTGGTGGTACCATAAACCTTTGTAGTGGTGGCAGATAGATTATAGATAGTCTTTGACTTACAATTGAAGGTACCATAGACTCCAAATACCTAAAGGTAAAATTATATTAAAATTATATTTCTATAGGCATCTGAATGGGATCTCACCCAATTATATTTAGACTTTTTGAATTGTCTTGGTAAATAATTAATATTAGAATGATTAATGTCAGAAACTGTTTGAATCTACTAGTTCTTCTGGATTTCTTTGCAATTTTTTATTGAGCAAGGCAATTCTCTGGATTCTCTGATAGGGACAGGCCTTGTTGACACTATTTTGGTTTCTATCCTTCCTACAAAAATCATTTAGGTGATGATTCTAGGGAGCTACTGTTTTACACCTAAGACTGTGATATCCTAGGACCTAGGGTATTTATCCTGCCCTTTATACTATTCTAATACCTACAAGAAACTGCTAGTTAAGTTATTTGGCATTTTGAAGTAAGATTCTGGCATCAGCATGCTAATGTGCCTTTGTTCTATTGTTCTGATTTGGAGAAATAAATCAGCACCCTTGAATGTTACTTAATTGTATGGGGTCTAGATAAGGGGAAGAAGGCTAACACTGAATCCAGATACAATATAGGCACGTTCTGTGAAAGCATTCCATGGAGACTGAGATGAAGCCCATTTAGATGTGGCTGCAGATTCACAGTTGGGAGCTGGCCCTTGATACCAGCTATCATTGAATTGGCAGGGGATGACTATGACTGGTCTTAGGCTAGAAGAGTCATAGAAATTTAAACAGCTCAGTTAAAGACCTCTGGCTGCATTTAAACAATATATGAAATGTGATTAATATTAATCTTTCTAACATACTCTTTTTCTTTTCTTTTTTTCTTTTTGATAACTAGGTAACTTGTGCAAATATAATTTATGATAGCTGACTTTTGATTCAGTCTCTATATGTTTCAGATCCAGAAATTGGATTAATTTAATTAAACACATTGTATCAAAAGTGCACTATAACTATGCACTTTTAACATTTTTTAATCTCAAAGTGCTTTGAGAATTTCATTGATTAATTTTGAGATGTTGTACTACCCCTCTTCAGAATCTACAAGTTTTCTGGTAGACATTCACAGTTATATAGAGCACAATAGCAACATTCACATTTTGCATGGGAATTCAAGGTGATACACATGGGAGCTACTCTTTATTTTATACCCCTGAGACACAGAGTGAAAATAGTTGAGCTAAGAGGGAATGACTGCAGGAAATCCATTCAGCTCCAAGATCAAATGTTATATGGCTATGAGATCTATACTTTGCTTGGCAATAAACCAGCAGTCTTAAGATAAGCAGCAACAAACAAATATAAACAGACAGTCAAAGCAGGATGGCAAGCTACAAATGCATAATTATTTGTAGCCAGGATCTTTTGGCATTAGGTACAAAATTAAAGATAGCAATTGTAAGCAACTCCAGAAAGAAGCAATAAGGTTGTTTATATCTGCCAGTTTTTTCAAGGATCCCTGAAAAAGTCAACCAAGTTGGACCTTTTTCTTCCACCTGTTGGTTTCAACCAATCACTATACCTTAATTCCTTAATTCCTTCCTTTAGGACCTGAAGGAAGCATAAATTCTAACAACTCTTCTTCTTTTTTCCAACTGTTTCTGCTTTAAGAGTATTTGATTCTTTATCCTCCTATAATTCTGAAGCAGCATCACTTGCCCTTGTTTTCTGTATTATTGTTATTTTATATAATTTTATTGTACTGTATATCAACTTTTTAATTTTATTAATTATGGATTTATGTATTTTATTATAGTGCTTTATGACCTAAAGGCCATAATAAAGATTTTGATTTTTAATTTGACAATTCTATAACCTTATAAGTTCAATAAATACATTTATGAATAGAAAATACTGCATTAATTTGGGAAAATAATATCCATTCTCCAAAGATACATTGCTTAACTTTTCACTGAAAAGTCACATTTTCACATTTCATCATATTTCACAAATATATGTTTGTTTGTTAGTTTATATCCCGCCTTTATTAATTTCACAAATAACTCAAGATAGAACATTCACATTTCATCTTTGACAGTGAATTTGGTCAAAATCCTGCCATCTTTGGAGTTTGAAATGTTCTTCCTCTGTCTTAATCAAACTTGCTTTTAGTAAAATTACTTTCAAAATCAATACTTTCTAGATTCCATATTATTGCCAATACAGATTTCATAGTTTAAAGAGCAGGGCATTCCCTTACCTAACCCTACCATTTTGCTCAATATCCAGCAATGCAAAAAGTTCTACAAACATTAATTGTAGTTCCTATTAAACAAATTGCCTTAAGTAATATATGGGATGCCAGTTTCCTATTGGCAGCCCTTAAGGCTCACATTGCTTTTTTTCATATTGAATGTTGTTGTGCAGCATTTTATCTCAGAAACTTGCTCCAGGGTTACTGGGGGAAAATGATTACTGAACATTTGATATTGCAAAACTGCTTCAGGCATTATTGAAACTGATACTTTTCTCTCCAATTTGCGTGTTCTTTTTCTAAGCTGTTACACTGATATATTGTGTAAAGGTACTAGTGGGTTGTCATTGCTGTTGGATCACGGAACAATGGTAAAATACCAGATATTGTGTTCCATTCCAGTTTGCAATTGACATCATCAATATCATCCTTACTGTAAATCCCTCAATTCAGAAAAAGTAGGGGTTATTAGCAAGGCATTTTTAGTGGCTCTATTATTAGAAATTGTAGATATAAATTCCTTTAGCTGCTTGTTTTATAGAAAATAGGAGTAAACAACTTGGTATCCAAAGACTTTTTTTTTTGACAATTTCCACCATGCTGTTGCTTTTATGGGCTTTTATTATTTTTATTCTTTAAAAATATATCAATAATAAGCAAGCAGAATCTTCCCAGAATTATCATGGGCTCTAAAGAGACCCAACTTATTGACTTAAAATGTTTATTTACATCTGAGTTACGTGGATTGTATTTTTGTCCACTTCTAAAGTGTCCATTATCTAAAGATAATATATAGTATGATTAGTGTCATAGCACTGAAAGAACATTAGCCTTCAATCCAGGGATAATACCCAAAGAACCAGGAGAATTATAGCAACAGTGCAATCCTAAATTGCTATGAGACAAAACTGAGGCAAGACTTTGGGCAAACATCTTCAAATTACCCTGGCAGATTGGAGAAGATAGTCAAAACATGAATGTTTGACAAGAAACAATGGATGAAAATTAATCAAGGAGAGAAGCAAGCTAGAAATAAGGAGAAATTTCCTAACAGTGAGAACAATTAACCAGTGGGACGGCTTGCTTTCAAAAGTTGTGGGTGCTCCATCACTGGAGGCTTTTAAGAAGAAACTGGACAGCCACTTGTCTGAAATGGTATAGGATCTCCTGCTTGTGCAAAGGATTGGACTCGAAGACCTCCAAGGTCCCTTTCAATTCTGTTATTCTGTTACTTCTGTTAAATGTAGAGAACAATGTTTTAAATTCTGTCTTTAAAAAGCTGTATGGTCTAACAAAAACCCAACTATTCCAATTACAACTTGGGGTTCTATCTACAACATGAATTAGTCAGACAAACACTAATATGAAACAAGACTCAAATAGGGTGTAAAACTTACTTCAAATTACTAGAAAAAGTTACTAACAAGGTAATAAATGACTCATATCTCAAGGCGTAAAATCATTCTAATTTTTTTGCTTTAATGGCCATCTTAATAGTTTAATCAAAAGGAAAGCAAACTTGGCTACTAAATTTCAGTGGCACACATCCAGCTCTGGCTTTCTGGGTGACCTAGCACTAATTCTCAGTCAGATCAAGATGTTTGCACTGCATGACTGAATTAATGCTATGAAAAATCTAATAGTTACCAGAAATCCTTTGAATCTGAAGATGGAGAACAAACTTCCTACTAAGATAGCAAATTCAGCCCTGCATTGTCTTTGACACCTTTCTAATTATGAAAAAGTAATGAAAACTAAAAGTGAAGAAAATATGTTGTTGAGATCTAAAAAAGATCAATGTTCCATTTCTAATAGCAATAGCACTTAGACTTACATACTGCTCCATAGTGCTTTACAGGACTCTCTGAGTGGTTTACATTATCAGCATATTTCCCCCAACAATCTGGGTCCTCATTTTACTGACCTCAGAAAAATGGAAGGCTGAGTCAACTTTGAACCCTTCAGCATTGAACTCCAGACTGTGGCCACCAGTGGTTAGAATGTAATGTAAATGGTGCAGGTATAAAATCTTCCCATTTAAAAAAAAATAAAATTCCTTTCACATGCACTAGAAAAAGACATGCTCAAAAGGATCTTCTCTACCCTTTTGTATCATTTTAGCTTAGACTATTCGGTAATGCTACAAAATGATTTATTTTAAACATTGAACATTTTTATCCTACATAGCTTTATCTGGAACAGATTTAACTGAAATTAATCAGACTTACTTCTAAACAAAAGGATATGGGATGTGGGTAGAAATTATGAAAAAAAATACTTGATTGGTCTTGATTCATGCATAGGAATTCTGATTTAGAGATTGGTGTAACATATTATTAAGGCATAGTCCTTGCTTTCCCATCAAAGCTAAAAGGTTTTTTAAGAAAACAAAAAGAAGACTTCTACAATTAAAGGTATCTAATAAGCTCATTTCTTTTCTTTGTTCTCACTTGGTCCCTTTCAAAGCCAGTTGCCTTGGTAACTAGTTTCTGTTCATATCATAAGTATGCAAGTTACCTGGATTGGGAATATGTCTTTCCCCTTTTCTCTAGTGTGGGTATACCTAACTTCAACACAGATGTTCAGCACAGATGTTCTTCTAATTTCTTAAACCCAAACTCACTTTGAACATCACAGAAAGTGTGGTCTATAAAACTAAAAGATGCTAAGAATACAGAAAAGACGTCTTCAGATATATTTAACATTAAATTTTAAAATGCTGAGTAAAAGATAACAGAGAAAGAACAGAGCTACTCAACTGTTATTCTCAGTGTTCTCTAAAACTAAGGTTTGCACTCAATTAGGTAATTTTAAGAATTAGGGAGCAGATTCATAGCTTGAATCTGATAGACGTAGGCCTTTTGTAGAACACTATTTTTTTTACCACTGAAGTAATTCTAGGTGGCTTACATAGCAGAGTTAAGACCATCATAAAACCAATATAAATAACAAAAAAAAGTACACCACATAACCATACATTATTAGAAGAGTGGAGTAAGCAGTCAGTCTAGCAGCAATGTCTGGAAAGATTCTAATCAGATTATAACGTATTCACTATATAAGCAGTTTGAAAATAACATAGTGATTACTAGAGGACTGTTTATCATGAAACTTTATCAGTCAATCTTATTTCAGTGGATTGTGGGAATGCCATGAATTTTATCCTGATCTTAGCAAAAATTTGATAAAATACCCATGATATGCTTTTTTAAAATTTGGGCTCTAATAACGTATTAGATGGACACCCAGTTGACTTGAAAATGATATTTAAAGAGTTCTCATCAACTGTTTTTCATCTTCTAGGATAGATATGAAATGGGATGTCACAGGCCAGTATTGTGAAACAATTTTATTAATGATTTGACATATAAAGGAGAAAATGTGTCAGATATGTACAGCACACAAAATTGAATGAGACAGTTAACAGTTTAGAAAATCAAAAAGATCTTGCCACTTCAAAGAAGCAAGTTAAAAATAGCAATTTAAATACAGGCATGTGCAATTCCTTTTGCTTTATGCAAAATAAATCAAATGCACAGGTACAACATAGCTGGGGGATATGTGACTTCCTAATAGTATACATGAAAAGTATCTTGGAATTACAGTTGAAACTGAATATGAATTAGCAGTGTAGCAGGGTTGCAAAAAAATAAATACAATTTTAAGCTCCATAAACACAAATAATTTTAAATCACCAAAAATTAGAGGATTGTTATGTTTTGCATTGATTGTATACCATCTCAGTTCCTGGAGTTTGGATATCACATGTTTAATAACAATTCAGAGAAACTATTTCAGATACAAAGAAGGAGAAAAGGAATGGTTAGGAAACTGGACATTAAATCTTCAACCCAAACTTGTAAACATTAGTTGCTAACTATGCCAAAGAAAATGATTTTTAAACCATGCTAATTATGAATGAAGGCAAATATACATGTCCCAGGATACTGTTGCAGGATCCAATCTGGGCCGGCCACAGGGACCAGAGGTTTAGTCTTCCGAGCTTTCAGACTCATGCTGGAGCCCATCCTCAAGGAAATGTCTATAGAGATTCTCAGTCGTCTAGGTCATGGTTGTCCCAAAGGTGTTTTTCAAATGGCAATTGGACTTTCTTTGTTTTTCCTTGAAGATATTTCACTTCTCATCCAAGAAGCTTCTTCAGTTCTGACTAAGTGATGGAAAATGAAAGGATTTATATTTATTGCAGTTGTCTGCTCATTAGCACTCTCTGAGAGTCTTTGAGGCTACTTGGAGGTTTATCTGTGCCCTCAGGGTCACCTGTATAGTGCAAATGAGTGTAGAACCTTATTGGAATTGTTGAAAGGACTATATTGTAAACAGGAGATAGGTAGTGTCATATCCCTCCCCCTCTGTGGAGAGAGGGCTGTTCAATTTTAATGTAGATGGCCTCTTTGACCCCTCTTTCAAACCAGCGGTCCTTTCTACACAGAATGTGGACTTTGCTGTCTTCAAAAGTGTGATCTGTGTCTTTCAAATGCAGATGGACCCCTGAATCGTGTCCTGATGGATTTGTTCTCCTATGTTGTGCCATGCATTTGAAGTGGTTGTTTTGTTTCTCCAATGTGCAGATCTGCATTGTACTGCATATATCACATTTCTCTGTTTTTCTGAGTGTTTTGTCTTTGGGGTGGACAAGCTTCTGCCTTAGTGTATTTTGGGGTTTAAAGTGTATATGTATATTGTATTGGTTGAAAATCCTCCTGAGATTTTCAGATTTTCCTGCAATGTATGGAATGACAACACTGCTTCTTTGTTGTGGAGGAGCTGTTGCTGCGTCATTTTATGGATTTGATGAAGGCTCAGTTGGGATAGCTACAAGTTCTAAGGGCTTCCTTGATGTGTTTTAGTTCTTTTTCTTTTCCATCTTTACTGGTAGGCAAACCTTCAGCCCAGTGGTGTAGGGTTCTGATCACTCCCATTTTGTGCTCCAGTGGGTGGTGAGAATCAAAATGTAAATGCTAATCTCTGGGTGTGGGTTTTCTGTAAGCTTCAATGTTAAGGTTTCTGTCTTACACATTAAGAACACATTAAGGAAGAATCCCTTTGTGAAGAAGATAGGTGGTTCAAAAATGTGATAAATAAAAAGAAACATATTTGCCAAATATGTGAAATATACAATGTATAGTGTATTCAGAAATATGAAAACATTTCATGAGAAATATATAAGAATAATATTGGAGCAAAGTAAAGGAGAAAAAATATAAAACAGCAGTAGTCTTAATACTCTTTTAGTAGTAAATTTAAGTAGTAAGAGTAGTACACTTAATACTCTTGGTAGAGGAGCCAAATTTCTTCTGTGTCTAATCACATTTGGCCAATAAATTTCTTCTATTCTATTCTATTCTATTCTATTCTATTCTATTCTATTCTATTCTATTCTATTCTATTCTATTCTATTCTATTCTATTCTACAAAAAACACAAAAAATTGGGGAGGGGTAGCAGTTATTTTATCTTCTTTCTTTTGGAGACAGTATGTCTCCAAAATTAAAAATATAGGAAAAATGCTTTGGACCACTTAATTTGTTTCCTCAATTGGGATTTTATTAAATTAGATTATTTTCTTTTTTCTGTTCCTGTTCTCATCATGAACCCCAAATTAGACAAAAAATATATATACTTATGTCTGGGAAGGTTGTAGGATGAGATGTGGTCCTAAACTTATTTGCTGTGTCCCAAAGATTGCTCTTTTACCCCGACAGAAGTACAATTAAAAGACTTTTACGTATTTCTGTTTTATCTGCTTGGGCTATATTATACTGAAGTTGTGTATTTAATGTATGATCTCCAGTCTTCCTGTACAAAAATGGTTGTATGTGTTAATGAATGAGCCATAATGTATTCCTTGCTTGTGGGTAATTATAGCAATCAAAATTGTTTGGTTACTGTACATATATCTTCTGGCTCATAAATCTAAATGAAGATCTCTCATGTCTGACAAAAAACAGAAATAAGAAAAAAGAAGTGGGAATTTTACCAACACACAGTAAATTAGCAGTACACTTGGAAAAGGGAAACCAAGTCTCCTAGATTTCTTATTGTTATTTGAACAATTTTCTTGTGCTTCTTATTCTGAACAGTTTTTTACTGAGAAAAGGACATGGTGCAAATTCAAACCAGTTCCTAGGACTGCATTAATTCACTAAATGCTCTTTAGATGATCATTATTTAGGAATAATTATTTTTATTATACTCATAAAATCTCAATAGGAATACCTATGATTTCAGAAGGGTGTGCATGTGTGATTTTCCGTCGAATATACATTGATTATAGTTCTTGCACCAAAAGATATTTCTGCACCCATAACAGGGAAAGTGACACTGAAAGTGATTCTCTGGGAGGTGTAAAATAGCAACACTCAAGAAACATGCAATCTCAACAATGCTCCAGGTAACATGGACTGTTGATGACTTCCTATTAAATGGATTTCACTCATTTTCAATTAGGGCAGAACCAGAGCAAAGCATACAAGAGCAAAAAGTGACCTGGGGGTCCTATTCTCCACTATGCCCCATGCTGTATCAAGGCCCCTCCCTCTAGCCCAGACATATGCCATGGCAGTATTAATTCAATTCAATCATGGCACCATGTTGCTTACAAATGTTTGTATATCCCCAGTGACTTAGGTGGTAAAGGCAAGGCAAGCCTCTGGAGATTCCTTTATTTCTCTCAACAAATGTTCCAGCAAACAGCCCTCCAATGACTAATAAGGCTCCACCGCACCGCTACCCTGGAAGCAGCCACCCTCAGGCCATCAAACAACAGCCCCTATAGTACAAATAAAGCACAAAGAGTATGAGCATGCTGGTGTTCTATCCCAGCCTATGTGAGTCCTTGTTAACTCACAAGGACAAACCCCTCTTTTAACAAGTAGGCTGGAAATGCAGGAAAAACAAACCTCTTTTATTAATTAGGTACAGACCTGCAAAATGTCCCAAAAGCAAAGGCAAACAAAACATGATGCAAATGGAGAATTGTTCAAAGGCAAACAGAACACGATTCAAACGAAGAATTGTCCCAAGGCAAACAGAACACGATTCAAATGGAAAATTGTTCACAGGCAAGGCAAACAGAATCTGATTCCATGAAACTTGAGTCCTTTGCAAACGGTTGCCTTCAGCAACCAGCACCATCCACACCTTCCCTTTTTATTATGCAGCCCCAAGGCGTGGCTTCTCAATGCCTTCTCCTCCTCCCTTGGAGTCGCCCCATTGCCTCCCTCTGTCCTGTCTTGTTGCCTGTCTGCATTTGTGAGCGTCTATGATGTCTTTCAGCTGTGAGTCCTCAGAGTCTGACTCAGCTTCCCCGCACAGCTGAGTCTCAGCCTGAGCATGATTGGAGGGGCCAGGCTCTTCATCAGAATGTAAGTCCTGGAGCTCATCAGAGCCTTCCTCCAACTCTGATGGCTCTCCAGGCCCCTCCTCCTCCAGTCCACAAGGCAGAGTCCAGGCACAAGACAATGGCAATCTTCAGGGCAAAGAAAAGGTCCAAGGCAAGAAGCAGTTCCAAAGGCACAGTGAAGCAAAGGCCAAAACCAGTCCACAAGAGAAGGGCTAGGTCCAAGACAAAAGGTGAAGAGCAATCTTCCAAGTGAGGCAAGGCAAACAGCAACAGGCACAAGTCAAAACGAGTCAAGGGGAGTGTAAGCCAAAACAAACAATTGTTCCTGGCAAAGACTAACTCCCCATGGCTTCCCTTTAAGGTCCCAAGAGATAATCACATGATTCTGGGACACTGAAACTATCATAAATATGAACCAATTGTCAAACATTTGAATGTAAATCACGTGACCATGGGGAATGCTGCAACGGTCATAAGTGTGAAAATGATCACTTTTTTCAGTGCCGTTTCAGTCACTAAGTGAACTGTTGTAAGTTGAAGACTACCTGTATTTGGACATTTGGTTCAATTATTCTCCATTAATGCACACACCCGACCCACACCCACATACTTAACACAGGTTAAGATTTCACAACCTTAAATGATACTGAATTATTGTCACAAAAGTTGGGTGAAGATTCAGATTTACAGGGAGTGCTCAGTGTATCTAGGCCATTTACTAAATCTTGCTTGTATTCATTCCTCACACTTGTATGATCAAAATATAATGGCGTTTGGTTGCAATATAAATTTTGTATGTTACACTCTTATTCAACCAGTCTTTTCTTGAACATTTGTTTTTTTACTCTTATGGCTATTGTCTTTTCTCTATAACATTCAGGAGTCTTCCTTGAATAATACTGTATTATTACAGTATAATAAACAATCAATAAAAAGATATTTTGGTATGGTCCTGGATGAAAGAGAAGTAACTGGATAAGCAATTAATTACTCAGTTAAGAACTATCTAGTACCTAGTGTATTTAACACTAGATACTATATTGTTACAAGCAAGTTATCTTTCCTTCAAAAGATGGCATTCTAATCATTGTACAAAAGGCAAACTGCAGAAAATTCAGCAATGTTAGAAGCAGATGCCCTTGTGACCTTATTCTTGTGACCTTGTAGCCACTGATTTTACAAGAAAGAGCCAAACAAGATTTTTAAATGAAACTATTTTTTTTTAAAGTAGCCATTTTGTTTTACCTGTAAAAAGAAAAAAATAGATAAGATATCCATATTTTATTCATTCAAAGCAAACAACAGCTATGAGGTTTTCTAAGTTCTAAATTCTCTCATTACTGCATATAAAATGTTTGATTTGTATCCTATCTGATATTTCTCCATCAAATCTGATTTACCACAAAAGAATTACTGATAATTTCTAGGAATCCAGAAATTTGTTCTCAATCAGTACTCAATGTTCTGTTATTAGTACTGCTTTTTTGTTGGCTAAGTATAATAAAACATGACAACAAATGTTTGGAGATAGTGTGTAAAGAAACACATGGGAGATTTGCATCCAAGCGTATGCGTAAATAAAAAAAAACATGCAGTGTTTCTAAAAATTGAAGCATGGTTTTCATTAACTGATTTCTTTTTTCTCATTTTGAGACCTTGAGCAATGAAAGTTGGCAATTTTCAATCTGTTTCTTTCTTACTTTCTAGCACTGAAAATAGAATTATATGGTTCAGGAGCCATACACATTTTAGCTTAAGTATGTATATTTTGCAAATTTATACACGAGAAAAATTGTTTCATGCTCTCATGTAACATTGGCTGCTAATATCAGACAAATGCCTGAATAAAGTGGTTTATGAATTGGGTATGATTCTATCTATCAATGTGCTATTCGTATTAATACATTATTACTGTCACATATATATTACTGGGCACTAGTTTAATGAAATATCAACCGAATGAGGAAGATAAAAACTACAGTCACAGAATTTTCAAACATGTACAGTGTCCCTATCTTAAGGCTGCTGGTGTATATAATCTTTCATAATTTGCTTAATCATTATAATGATTTAAATGTTACTGATTTCTAGTTTTTCTATTAGCAATTGTAATTAAATTCCTCACAACATTTTTATTAATACTGCATTTAGCTTATATATTTTCAGTTAAGACATGGGAAGCACTTGCTTTATAAGCAACGTTTAATATTAGGTTTTGATGCTTAAAATTGTTTGCCAAATCAAAATCATTACTAAATGCTATTCAGTTATTCAATAGTGATAGTATAATGTAATTTGGACTTGATAAATGTGTTACCCAAAAATCCTGACAATAATGCATTCAACTTGTAAATGAAACAGAGTTGAAAAGTCTAGCACCTGAGCAAGCTAAATATTTGGGAATCTTGGAAACATCAGATAATTTGCACAGCCAAATAAAGAAAAAATTTAGCTCAGAATATTGCAAGCAATTAAGGAAAATTCTAGAGTCTACCCTAAATGATGGAAAACAGAACTGTTGAATCAAGGGAGATATCAATAATTCAATATACTTCAGGAATAATTGATAGGATTCAGATAGTTCTTGCAAACCAGAAAATTGATGTCTATGAATAATATCCTACAATTTATAGTTATCGTGTTAGATGATATCTTTGAAACAAGACTGGTGGATACAGAGGTAAAACAAACTGTGGAGGAAGATAAATGACCATTTAATGATTATATTAAGACCAAGGAAGAAAGTTTATTGAAACAATTTCATTTGTATTTGCTGGATTGTTATGTAAACATATTATAAAACAATTATTTAATATGAGATTAGTATTGGTAACCAAAGTATTTCATGAGCAATTTTAAAGAAAGTGAAGAAAATCATACTACATTAAAACATATCACATCATGCTCATGTCAGGCACACTGAGGTGCTTCCTGATTGAAAGGATTTGCTGGTGAATCAGCATTGGCCAGGGGATGCCCAGTTGGAGGTTCCTTTCATGTCCCTGGCAGGAGCTGGAGCGAATGACAGGAGCTCACCCCGTCCTACAGCAGCACTTGGATCTTGAATACAGGCTTGCTACTTTTCAACCCAATGTCCTAACCACAGGAGCCCCTGTGCTCCTTACTAGAACACATAATAGCTTAAGAATAATATATTTAAAAAGAAAACAGAAGAAAAGGGGTTTTTTGTTGCCTAAGAACATGCTACCCACTACATGCCAATGTCATCAAGTCAAAGGTGCCATGATAAGGATGAAATAATGGATTATATAATAATGAATACAGCAAAATCTGACTGATTACACACACAAACACAAAGAGGCATGATTGATTTGAGAAAATATTACACTGGTAAAGCTGAGGAGAGGCAATAGTGAAGGGGCAAGCTGTACTGAATCTGTGCAGATTATTAAATCAATTTTTCTTTTCACGACCATTCTTATTTTCCCAGGAAAAATGCCTTATGTGAAATTAATAATCCACATGCTTAAAAAACAGCATTCCGTTCTCTAGGTTAGTCTAGATCTCCCATATGCTCCATTTCTACATTTATTAGTCAAGTACTTCATGTATGGATGTACAAAAATAAATTTCTATATGCAAAGTGTATAAAGTGACATTAACCACTAGGAAGCACCAGGTAAGTGCTCCATTTTTATTGAAACTCTTCAAAGACAGGTAGCCAGATGTTACTCAATCGGAGTCGTCTATCAGGAATGTGCAAATCTTCATGGTTTTGATGACTATATATAGCACTTACGTTTTAGGAGCTATATAGGCATTGTTGCTCAGTGGTTTCTAGAAGAAAGATCTAAAAGCACTTTAGAATGGTATATATATTTCACCTTCTCTTGAGTACTCAAAGAAGACAGATACAAATGTCACATTACGTTATGCTGGCATGCAAGGGGTTGAAGTCATATAAAACCTATATATGGGAACATGGCATAATGTAACATTTTTATCTATTTTCTTCTTAAGGTAAACTATATATACCAATTCAAAGGACTTCTATCACACTAATTTGAGGTGTTGTAATTATGTAATTAGTTACTGTTCTGTTTTGCAAAATGGAAACTTCGACAGTCCAAAGTGGCCCATAATGGAAAACAGATAATTTGATTTACACAGAAGTCTAGCTTCTGTACTG
This sequence comes from Azemiops feae, assembly GCA_023970755.1. Taxonomy (NCBI): domain Eukaryota; kingdom Metazoa; phylum Chordata; class Lepidosauria; order Squamata; family Viperidae; genus Azemiops; species Azemiops feae. The sequence goes on from JALGBA010000135.1 coordinate 847,186, forward strand.
AAACCAAATAGCACTTCATACTCTGAGTAGTAAAGACATTCACCAATCCCTTTGTGACAGATAAATGACCGTATATGTTCTTTAGGTAAGACGAGCAATCTTTTAATCTCCAGAGAGATTGATTGATTTTCCTGGCATAGTATGTAGACTGAATGACTTCCGTTTGTGCCTAGCACAATATAATTAAAAAAGAATAAATTTGCTCACAGCAGAGGATTTTGGAATCAAAATTTGCTTCATGAAAAATAATGCATAGTTGCCAATTCCCTCAAGCAAAAGTCTAAGTTAGCCAAGCATCTATGTTACAAAACTGGGTGATTAAATATAACATATTGTAAGTTCTTCTTGTTCTATTCAAAATCTATTAAATTCAAAACACTCAGAATATACTAAGAAAATATAACTAGTGAGAAAGAAGTAAATGTATTATTTAGTTGTTATGGCTATTTTTCAAAAACTCAAAGAACATTCAATCATTTATTTGTATGAAAATTGAAAGGCCTAATGCATACACAACATTCTGGATGGATAAGAATTGTTGAAATAGTTTAAAATTAAAATCATTTAAAATAAGAACAAGATAAAACACTTCAAAAATAGAAATTATCTCATAAATGCAAACTGATGCAGCAGATAACATATGCAAATAATTTATACCATATCTAAGAAATAAATGCTTTTAAAATTAGGAAGGCCTTCTCTGAAAGGAAGTTCTATAGTTAAACCTGTGCCATCAACAAGACCCTTCCTCTTTAAATAAACAATTACATTATAACAATGGGAGAACTGATGGAAAATTCAATAAAATTAACAGAAGCTATAATTTAAGAGAAATTATGGGGGGAGAGGTCATGTAGAAAACTTCAAAAGTACTGGGAAAAAAATACACAGAATTAGTTAAAAGGTTAAAAAAAATTGAATTGAAACCTCAGGATTTTTTTCTACCAGAAATCTTTTCAGAAAAATGGCATTGTTGTTTAATGTCATAATTTAATATGATATATACCAGACCGGGGCGTTTTATGGCCTGCAGGCCACATCCAGCCTGTATCGGGGTGGATTGAGAGAGGGCGGAGTGGTGGTACAGCGTCATAAGTCAGGTGGGGGCATCAGCAGCATTGGGAATGAGGTGCTTGCAGGGGCAGAGTGTTGGTATAGCGGCATTGACAGGTGGCTTTGGCGGAGATGGCATCAGCACAGGACAGGGTGTCGACATAGTGGCAGTGGCAGGGGCAGGGCATTGACAGCAGCCCTCCACATCAGTCCCAGTTTCTCATGTGGTCCCTTGGGAAAATTAATTGCCCACCCCTGATGTATAGTCAGATGAGCAGGGGGGCAAATTTGGCCCAAAATTGGAAAAGAGAAATTTTGCCGATAATATCAGACTGGAAAACTAAATTTGAGGAATATGCAGCAATGACAAAATTAACAGTATGTATCCACAATGGAAGTTGACTAAATTTAAGCAACAACTACTTCCCCATATATTACATGTCACACAATAAGGCTAGCTCAGATATTTATACAGGTAGTCCTCGACTTACAACAGTTGACTTAGTGACCATTCAAAATTACAACATCACTGAAAAAAGTGATTTATGGCTAATTTTCACACTTACAACCCTTGCAGCAGTCACATGGTCACTTGATCAAAATTTGGATGCTGGGCAACTGGTTCATATTTATGACAGTTGCAGTGTCCCGGGGTCATGGGATCACCTTTTGCGGTCTTTTGACAAGCAAAGTCAATGAGGAAGCCAGATTCACTTAACAACTGTGTTACTAATTTAACAACTGCAGCGATTCACTTAACAACTGTGGCAAGAAAGGTCGCAAAATGGGGAAAACTTCACTTAACAACTGTCTCGCTTAGCAACAGAAATTTTGGGCTCAATTGTGATCATAAATTGAGGACTATCTGTGGTATCATTTTAAGTAGAAAGTATTTGATGTAAAGATGCAGTTTGATTTTTATATAGTGTTTGATGTAATTGCCAATCAAGTACAATGCGAAGGAACCTAGAACTTAAAATTGTTTGTCTTGTTTTTTTAATATTTTTAAATGACTGTAGATTTAGTGATATTTTATTTCCCATCCTCTATGTCCTTTCTCACTTTTTTCTTTTATGTGGTCATTTATTGTATTCTTAAATGTTTTAAAATAAAAGAAGACTCTTTATTTATTCTTTTAAAATGAAAGAAATTATGCTTTTTTGGTTAGAAATTATATGGTTGGGCTTATGAGAGAAAGGCATACAAACAACCCTGAAAGTTAGGCTGCCATTATTTCATTATATGCTTCATAGGACAATGAAGAGAGAGGACTATTGAATGAATTCAGAGACAAATTCAGATTTCAGCCATTCACATTCAAGATGTTGGAAAGCTGAGCCAGTTGATTTTAAGCACCAGTCCCTGTGCCTCACCCACTACTTAGTATAGACTGTAGTGTGGCAAACCTTCTAGCCTGTAAGAATTAGCAGTGCCAATAAGCTTGCATCATTGCTGTGCAGTTATGGTTAATAGAGCACTCACCACTCATGTGCTATATAGCTTAGAATTTGGCGCAGTTCTACTGTCACATCAGTGAATTGCATCAGCTGGAATAATCATAACATTTGCCAGCAACAGTTCACATGGGTTCCAGATGTTTTCACAACGTGTTTGATTCAGGTGTAACTGCTGCATTATGTTATCAATGCAGTATTTTAATTAAGATCCTGGTGAGGTTGGTGGAAGTTCTTTCTTTGGCATCTGCATGACCTGTCCATCACATCAAAAGAGAAAGAAACAATACAGCAAAAATCTGGTTTGTCTGTCAATTCATTTAATGCCTGTTTTGGCAAATGGATATCTAATAATGAGATGAGCTCTGTGTGCTGAGATGTCTGAAAACCTGCGATTCATTTGCAAGATGTAGCTGTCTGGGGAAATGCTGAGTATTAGAAACAGACATCTGCCTTTCCTTCTGTGGATAATATATTTTAGCGGAATGTATTCAAAGGAACAGACATTAAACTGGTTGTATTTTTTCAGTTACTTTAACACTGCATATCCAGTTTAAGTCCACTGAGTTTAAATTGTTGTGCATAAATCAGCAACCTAAATATTGTCAAAAACTCCAGCTGTGTAGTGGATCCAATCATCAATGTACAGGACGTGTTGCTTCCATCACTGTATTACTTCTATATAATTATTCCATGCATATAAAATAGTACATATAAAATATAACATAAAATGCCCATGTTCTCTGCATTTTGCAAGGATTTAAACCACATATGAAAAGCACAAGCAAAGCTAATAGAAATGAGCCATAGTTCATATCTTTCTTTTACGCCTCAGTCAAAACATATGAATATCTGAATTGAACTTTTTTCAGTCTATTTATAAAAATATTACACAGTAATAGTCTCTTATGAATTTATTGGAAGAGAAATCAAATCTGGAACAGAGGTTCATGCGTAGTGCCTCTTCTGATCCATTATTCTTTTTCCAGAAAATACAATCTACAGGAAAGTAATTAGTAATCAATTACCTGGGACAGCCACAAGAGAATGTGGTAACCTGCTGTTAAGCTTGAATATCTAATAATATCTAGGAAGCTACTGTCAAGCCAAAATCCATCCAGAATTTTCTTAACCTGGTTTAAGCTTAAGCTTAAACTGGCATGAGCACAGGAGAGATGCATCTTAAATGGTAAGTGTGGATATAACCTCTGATTCAGAATTTAATAAACAAAAAAATGGAATCAATACTTGCCATATATTATTCTGTGACCAATGAGATTATTATTTGTAATGCAGGAATTATGTCATGATATCATAAACCAATCAGCTTTAAGATTTTCACTCATTTAAGAAGATTTTAAAATTTTTTGATTAGACTTCACTGCAAAATATGCCAATCCACCTGCAATTATTTTAAAGAAAATATGCATGAATGTACAGGAATGTTCATGTACTATCAATAATTGATAGTTTCCTATTTTAAAAATAATTATCAGTGATATTGTTCACTACTTTATTTTATTGTTAACATGCATGAAATACCTAATGTAAAAGTAATAAACAAGATGGTACCATTTTGCTGTCTAGCAGGAGCATTTTTTTAAAAAAAAATTAGTTCACATTCACATATCCTCCATAATCTAAAAAAAGCAAACAAAAGCACGATGTAATTGATAAGTTCATGAATCTAATTCTTCTGGGGAAGCAGTAGAATATGATGCAGCAGTATTTTTCCTAAGATTTTTAAAATCCTAAAATGAAGAACATAGAAATCTGTCCTCACAAAGCTACCTTACCCAGCCCACCCTAACCTCAGTGCATTCTTTGAATAAAGGAGACAGGATTGAGAAAAGGTGGAGCAAGAATCTGTATAGCTTCTTTAAACCTTTAGCTAAAGGTTAATTTTTTTCTCTCAAGGCCTTGCACCATCAATCCTCCAAGATAAATTCTGTTTATAGATCAAGGCTATTGAGTCCAATCTTGTCAAACTAGGCTTTTCTCCCTGCTCAATACTCAAAATGGACTGTGAGCAGGCAAAACAAACCTTGAGACAAAGGGTAGGTGATCTTTAGAGAGGCAAGCAGACTTAGAGAAAGCCCCATTGTTTCTGGCTCCAGATTCTATCAAATATACTGTCAGTTATCTTAGCCAGTAGAGATAGCAAATCATTGGAAAGGCTTTTCACTTGCACAATGCCAGGCGCTTTTATCAGCCGTCCTGGACGGCAAATATAAAGGGATACCACTGGCTGAAAGGCTCTGGAGAGGTGAGGTGAAAATCTATGGACATGTTCTTCTTTGCTGCTCTTTTTATAGAGACATTTGAACAAAATTTATCATGTTCTAATTTATCTTATCTAATTAATAGGTATCCTGGCCATTCCAACACCATTTATCTTCAGTAGCTGCTTAAAGACGAATGGATCGCAGTCACAGCGCGGGTAGCTAGATTCTGTGCAGCAGCACTAAAGATTCGTCAGAACCTGATGAATAATTCATTATAGCTATTTTACACAATTAATGCATTATGTCTTTTGGTATTATCACCTGGTTGCATTTTAGTATCAAATGACTATAGGCCTTCACAATTTAAGGACTAATATTATATTGTAGCTTAGGCTATGTTCTTGTTTATATGCAACTGACAGAGAGGATGCCAAATTATGATTGTAACATAGATTTTATTTGTTATTATTATTTTATTCTAGAATTTTTAACTACATCCTAGTTGAATTAATACACTCAAGCTCTTTTCTGCCAATAGCACATAACACATTATGTTTGGTGTGTCACACTACATCCTGTAATTATTTTATCATATTGTGGTCTCTCCAGCTGCCATAACAGAGGCTGGAAGACTATGATTTGTGTCCTCACTCTTTTGGATGGATTTTTTGAAATCTGTTACACTATAATTGGGAATTGGGACACAGTGTGATGACACGGGTGAACTCCTGTTAAGACCGTGTATTCATGGACTCTGTTTAGGACATCATCTCAGTGTTATTTGTGAAGAGAATAAGTCTATTTTGGTCTCCTGCTGCCAACCCAGATCTGCTAGTGGTCACAATGACTTCTTCTAGGTAAATAATGCCATTCTTCCCCATTGACTTTGCTTGTCAGAAGATCGCAAAAGGGGTCACATGACTCTGGGACACTGCAACCTCATAAATGTGAGTCAAACAGTTGTCAAACATCCAAATGTAAATCACATGACCATGGGGATGTTGCAATGGTCATAAGTGTGAAAAATGGTTATAAGTCACTTTTTTTTAGTGCCGTTGTAACTTCAAATGGTCACTAAATGACCTATTGTAAAGATAAAACTATAATAAAATCACCATAGAAGCCATAGAATTACAGTGTGATAGATGTTATAATCTGATATCTCAGGAAGCTAATTATCGAAGTGCTTCTGATGTGGTTGTGATGGTACCCACTTAAAGAGCTTTGTCTTAGTTCAGGCATGACCTGTGCTGATTCTATCCAGATGGTTCCATATTTTTCAGGGCAACTGCATTCCTGGAAATTGTTTTATTAAGTGGTTGCTTAATAAGAAAAGTTTAGAAAATGTGTTCCTGCTTGCTTTATTCAGAGAACTGAAAACACAAAGAGAAAAGGCTTGTTATCCTTGTCCCAAAGGTGCTTTTTCAAAAGGCAACTGGACTTTGTTTTTTGTTTGCAAAAAACAAAGTCCAGTTGCCTTTTGAAAACACACCTTTGGAACAACCATGATCTGGGTGACTGAGAATCTCCATAGATACTTGTTATCCTTCAAGTATGGATGGTGAATATATAAGTACTTAGATTTAGTTCCTTACTTAACCCCCCCCCTTTTAATATTGTTGATGTGTTTAAATAATTAAAGTAATCTTATTATGGCTTTTATAGTTAAAAAGTATTTGCTATCCAAAATGTATCAACATTTCTGTATAGCAGTGGGCTAATGTAATATAATTGTGTGTCCAAAGCATTATTAAACTAAATAAGCATATATACAGTATATATGTGTACAATTTTGAGAGAAATTTTCATCTTTTAACTGTATTTATGTAGCCTGAATTGTAACACTGGAGCTAATATTGAGTTCAAGAGATGAATCACCGAGATATTTTCCAAGTAATTTCTTTTAGTTCCTATAAATTTTATTCTCATCAAACCTACTGCTGCACACCTTTCTACCAGTGGGGGCGATCTAGACAGAAGCTTCCCTCCTTGCAGTAGAAAAGAATATTTCACTTTTGTGAACATTTACAGTATTTGTTCATATAATTAGGGAAAATCACACAGGTACATGAGCAGTATACATACTGTATGTGTACAATTAAGAACTTTAAGGTATTAAATGAAAAGTCCACTATCCAAACACCAGTCAACTGCTGAGTCAGTGATGCCCAAAGAGTGGTGGACCACCACCACGGTAAGGTAATAGGAGTGGGCTACTAGAAGTAATGACATCTCAATTAGGCAAGGGACTCAGCTGAATCAAACTGTAGCAAAAGAAAGGCTGCCTAAGAGTTGAAAGAATGTTTGTTATAAATATTTGATAGCTTTCTTTTTCTTGGAAAAAAATGTCAGCAGATGATACTGTGAAAAAGACAACATTTGAAATAAGAAAATTTAGATTAAATAATTTTAGAATAAATATTTGAAATCTGTTTTCATAAATATAGTACAGTAATATATTCTCAATTCTAGGACTTCCCTGTCAGCATTCATATCATTCCAAAATATTATATTTAATGATTTAACTATGATATTGAAATCATAAAAGAGGTAAATTTTGCAGAGGCTAATTATTATTGCACATTTAGATAGCAGCATTAAATATTTGACGTATTTCATATAAGTGAACAAGGAGAAAAAGATCCATCCATCTACCAGCAGATGTTGCTACAGCAAGCTAGAAGTGAATTATGCAGGCACCCATCAGTTCATTTGCTGAATGTGTTAGCCAGTGCTGTCTCTCTCTTGACTTCTGGCACTATCTTTAAGTACACGTGCAAGTGGAATTGCTTCAAAAAAATCATGTTTATCTTACTATCACTTTTAGTAGAAAAATATTCCAGGACAGGATTTTTTTACTCTTTCTTTCTAAACTTTCTAAAATGACAAAAGCTTTCCAACTATGAAAAAAAATGGTCATGGATATATTTAGAGGGAAATTATTGATCTTGGCCTCATATATGAATGGTGTCCCTCAGAAAGTTGGGTTCTGTTTTTAAAATATCCACATCAAGCAATGCATCCATTAATAGCTATTAAGCTATTTAGTTGAATATAATCCCAATATTTATTTCAATATTTGGATTTCCCCATGAGTCCTGTTTACCAAGCTATTGACTTAACTGAACAACAACAAAATCACAAGGATACAGTGAAATGAAAATGTATACAAGGCATTTGAAATTAATATTCTGTTTCATATCACTGAGTTTTAAGAAAAAACAGAAATACCAGTTATTTCTCTTTAAAGCAGAGACAATGGATATTTAAAACCAAGAAGTCTCTTTCAGCGCAGACTTAATAAAAAACCTGCTGGAAATAATATTCCTGTGAGCAAAATCTAGTGAGAAAATAAGACATATAAAGTATTTGAGACATTCTATAGAGCATGGATTCCTAGGAGAATGATAAACTAATAGTATTGGCAGGATAAAAATGCGGTATAGGATTAAATACTTTGAAATAAAGGTAGTCCTCGATTTACAACAGTTCATTTAGTGATGGTTTGCAGTTACGTCACTGAAAAAAGTGACTTGTGACCGTTTTTCACACGGTCTTTGCAGCATCTCCATGGTCATGTGATCAAATTTCAGATGCTTGGCAACTGACTCATATTTATGACCATTGCTGTGTCCCAAGGATATGTGATCACCTTTTGCGACCTTCTGACAAGGAAAGTCAATGGGGAAGCCAGATTCACTTTACAACCGTGTTACTAACTTAACAACTGCAGTGATTCACTGAACAACTGGGGCTGGAAATATCATAAAACGGGGAAAAATTCACTTAACAAACATCTCACTTAGCAACAGCATTTTAAGCTCAGTTGTGGTCATAAGTCGAGGACTACCTGTAATATGAATCAATAGAACCTGCTCAATTTTTAGCTGTCTCACACACATAAGTAGTAGAATTTTTCTTTGGTTTGCTTTCCTGATGTTTGTGCACAGTTTTGTGATTCAGCTACCTTATTTCACATTCTGAGCCACGCTACATTCTTGCTGATGAAGTATACCACCAAATTATTGCAAAAATGTCTCTATTACTTACAAGAAAATATCTCATGCATTGATTGATTACTCCTTGCATTGGATACCGTACTCAAAGTATCCGAATGCTCTTCTATAACAGTGCAGAGGGGGGGGGGGGAAATAGTACATGCTATTTAGACAGCTGTTCAGATTCTGCTCCTTGCCTCAACATTTTTTGCTTTCTGAATACACTTCCAGCTGGCGCAAACATAGTCTGGAGTGGAATGAAGCCTCAGCCAAATAAATGTTGCCTGTGAAGATCAGCAGGAGTAAAGAAGAGAACAGAAATGCATGCACAAGATAGAAGTGAAATAACATCATCCAGCATTTTTTTCCCTGAATAAAACTATAGTTTTAACAAATATCTTAACATTTGGTGGACAGTGCAGGATTACTTACATAAAACTTGCAGATATTAGGAATCACCATTAGGGATTTTTTTAAAAAAATTGTGCCACGGATGCTCATTGGGAGTAATCTCAGGCATTTCATTTACAGTGGATCCATGATAAGATGAAAGCTAATAGAAACAAAGTCTGGTTCCTATGGTGATTTATGAGAAAGATTGGACTAATGAACTTACTTTTTAAATGTGAGAAATGCAACCTCTCTTGTGGTGCAGAGACAATAATTTCGTTGTCAACACAACTAAGACCAAGGAGCTTATAGTACAGGGGTGTCAAACTGCCGGCCTGCAGGCCGGATACATACATGGAAGCCGTGCCCACTCCAGCAATGGGGAAACAGTCGCGATATGTTGCGACACGTCACATGGCGAGTTTGACACCCCTGTTATAATAGATTACAGGAGGAATAGATCAGACATTCAGCCCCTGATCATCAGCGGAGACTGTGTGGAGCAGGTGGCAAGCTTTAGGTTTCTGGGTGTTACCATAAAGGAGGACCTGACCTGGAGTGCTCATGTTATAGCATTGGTTAAGAAGGCCCAGCAGAGATTATATTTCTTGAGACTTCTCAGGAAACAACAACTGAATGAAAAACTGCTGGTGACCTTCTACCATTGCTCCATAGAGAGCATTCTAACCTATTGCATTTGTGTGTGGTTTGCTTGCTGCATAGTAGCAGATAGGAAAGCGCTCCAGAGGGTCATTACCATTATTACCAGAGGATTATTGGCTGCTCTCTCCTCTCCCCCCCCCCCGATGAACTGTACAGTTCCCGTTGTCTTAGGAAAACTCAAAATATTCTTAAAGACTCATCTCATCCCAGACATTCTTTTTTTGAACTATTACCATCTGACAGATGGTACAGGATAATAAAAACTAAGACAAATAGGCTGAAAAATAGTTTTTATCCCAGAGTTGTAACCATATTAAATATCACTGTATAGTGCAACATTGAAGTGCAATATTAGGGGCAGCGCAATGGTGAATAGAATGTGAAGGATGTTTGTATATAACGTATGTTCTTATTTATGGTTTTTACTTATGTGTAGTGTGCACTGTGGATAGCACTTAATTTGTTGGGAGTTACACAATGACAATAAAGATTATTCTATTCTATTCTATTTCTACACAATGACAATAAAGATTTTTCTATTCTATTCTATTCTATTCTATTATTTCTATTCTACATCTTTCATCTTCTGTTTTCAAACTATAAATTATCCTGCATCTCTTACAATGGAACAAGATTTTTGACCCAAATTTCTGATTTTACTTTCTGGATTCAATGATAACACAATTGAATATAAGCAAATTGGCTTACTAAGCCACTGGTTCCTGATTGATTCCAATTGAAGAGCCATGGTGGCGCAGTGGTTAGAAGGCAGTATTGCAGGTTAATTCTGCTGACTGCCAGCAGTTCAATTCACATCGGCTCAAGGTTGACTCAGCCTTCCATTCTTCCAAGATTGGTAAAATGAGGATGCAAATTGTTGGGGGCAATATGCTGACTCTGTAAACTGCTTAGAGAGGGCTGTAAAGCACTGTGAAGTGATATATAAGTGCTATTGCTATTCTATTCTTCTCCCTCTTGCTCTCAGGGTCAATTCAGGTTGCTGAATGTTTTCTTACAAGCTGTCTTCTTAAGCAGTTCATAGGTGCTGGGGGCGTGGAATCTCAGAGGTTTGGTAGTGAAGGCAGCTCACCCGTGTAGGAGGGGGTATAACACACAATATAGATTTAAAAGGCAAAAGCCTGCTCCCAAAAGCAGACACATAGATAGAGTGTATTTACTCTGGTTCACTTTACACTAGACATTATAAGAAAAGGTATATTTGCCAAGTTTTTCCTAACCATTTGAAATCATTCTTTTAAATTTTAAATTGCCTCTTTTTAAATTTAGCATTTATTTATTGTCTGAATATCAATTAAGCTATCAAAAATAGAATAAAAATAGCTTCTTGTGTCTCTGCCTTTTTTGTTATGAATTTGTGCTTGTCCTTTACTGTGCAACATTGAATGGACTGAGTTGTAAATTGTCCAATTTACAAAATGTGGAAAGGATATGTTTTGGCTGGAAATAGCAGATGGGGATTTTTTAATGTAGGATTTTATTTTTGTTGATTTTTTAATATCTTGTTTAACATACATTCTTCCTATATATTTAGAGGTAACTAGTCTGTAGCTTGATCTAATCTTGAAAGCACACATACCAAATTCTATCACTTCTCTTAAATTTATCAGAGTTGGAGATAATAGAAGTGGCAATAATTCTAGCAATGGATATAATGCTCCCATCCATATCCAAGCACTTGGAAGATTGGCTTACCTAATTAAGAGCTGAGCTAAGGGATTAGACAGTAGGGTGGAGATACATTCCTTTCCTTGGAACAGGACAATAGCGTTAACAGGAAGCTGAAAATTTGGCAGATATATTCACAGATGCCTCTCTTCAACTTGAGTCTGGGATATCTGTAGCAGCAATTTGCAATGGTAGTCTCTAAAACAGGGATGTCAAACTGCCGGCCCACGGGCCGGTTGCATCATACAGAGACTGCACCCACCCCAGCTCTGGCAATGCAAAAAACGTCGCAATACGTTGCGACACATCACGTGATGTGGCGAGTTTGACACCTATGCTCTAAAAGAACAAGTTACTAAATGGTTAATATAACAGCTACTTTAGATTTACTAATTGATATTATGTAGTAAGTTAGTAATTTGTTCATCTATTTTAAATGGATAGAGGATAGAGAAAGCTTGAACAGCATTCTTCAAAATGAAAAAGGTCTTCTGCAGTCACGACATAAGCCCAAGACTGAAAATCAGGCTTGTCAGATGCTATATTTTTTCTATCCTGCTCTATGGAGTAGAGAGTTGGTCTCTGACAGAAGGCCACCTGAAGAGACTAGAAGCATTTGAAATGTGGATTTACAGGCGGCTGTTACGTATAAGCTGGGTTGACAAGATCAGAAATGAGGAGGTGATAAGCCACCTGGGAAAGCCAAGGGAAATCATCAAAACAATTAAAAAATAAAAGTTAGAATATTTCGGACACGTGATGCGACACCCAGAAAAATATGGCATACTCCATTTAATCCTCCAGGGAAAGATTGAAGGCAAACAAGGTCCAGGCAGAAGAAGAACATCATGGCTTCAAAATCTAAGGGATTGGTTTGAACAAAACTCAGCAGCGCTTTTTCGTGCGGCTGCTGATAAAAACAGGATTGCCAACATGATTGCCAATGTCCGATAATGGATATAGTACAAGAAGAAGAAGAAGAATTTTAAATGGAGGCAATGGATAATTAATTGCTATGGTATACCCACAACGGATTTTTAAAGCTCTCTGGAGAAACTATTAATTTTGCTAAGTGATATATGAAGTGGTGAGTGAGGGACATCCAAATGGTTTAGAAAATAAAATAAAATATGAAATAAATCCTCAATTTCTTGTTACAACAAAAGCTACTGAAATGTAGCTGCTTTTCTGCTTTGGGGACATGGTTATTCATGCTGAGCAAAGGAGATATTTTTGCAGAATATATACATCTAGAAGTGAATTTATGGATATGCATTCGTCAGGAATTCAAGGTAGCTCTTTAATCTCTATGGATTTCTGATTTAAGAAATCCTTAGGCAAGACATAATCATATTTGTTCTTTTTCATTTGCTTTATACTGTCAAATGCACATCACAAGAGTAGCTAGAAAATGTTATTCCTATTGCCCATTCCTTTAATCTAACCTTTGCTATTGGGAGTTGTGTGTTTTTAATGAGAAATTCTTTTAGTGAGGTAGGTTTTTAATCAATGCTGTCACTGTATACATCTATATTTACACTTTTTTGAGTGAATATTAAAACTGGATTCACAATTCTGACATAAGATGTTTTTTCTATTTACCACAGGATGTTTGTGGCCCTATATCCTCTTCTATGAAACTGAACTTCTAATAATAACATACATGTAACAATATTATACTTATTTACATTCTTCAATCCATAATCCAGAATAGTTTGGCAGAAATCACAGAGAACAATTTCAACAGGGAGAGATGCTAAGTCCTAAATATGGGCAGGAAAAATCAGAGGCACAATTATTAGATGTGGAGGGACCAGACTGGACAGCAGAATATACTGAAAAGAACCTGCATGCAAACATAGAAATAAATATATTGGTGATATTGACATTGATAATACCTCCCTATTCTTTATTAATCAGCTGTTTATTTGACTGCATTATTAACCAGCAATATTTTGTAGCCAACACAATGGACAGTGTTTTCAAAGGCAGGAATGAGAGATGTGGCAATGGCACAATATTACCAAAGAAGCAGAAGTGGAATTTTTTTTACCTTTTTTCACAATTTGAAAGCTTTTGATATATATTTTTTTAGAAAAAAGTTTTTCTGCAAAAAAATTCAGGAGACCACTGGTTAGCCATTATTCCAGAGTTTAGAAAGCTTTCGGGAAGTGCAAAAAATGCTATTTCTAAAAACAGAAACACAATATTTAGATTATTCAGGCAGTACAATGAAAAGCTTCTTTTAAAAGAGGAGCTGGGAAAATATTATTTCAGAGAACAATATAGACCAGGTTAATATATTATTGTGTCTGCCACAGTAGATAAATCTTTGAACTGCATTCGCATGTTAGTCTGCTAGAATTAGTTCATTTTCCAACAGTTTCCAAACAGTTTCCTGTTTATGGAAGAGCAGGGAATAAATGTCTTGTTTATTAGACTTGATACAGGTAGTCCTTGACTTACAACCACAACTGAAACTTGAATTTCTGTTGTTAAACGAGGCAGTTGTTAAATAAGTCATGCCAAATTTTATTACCTTTTTGTCATGGTTGTTAAGCAAATCACTGCAGTTGTTAAGTGAATTACATAGTTGTTAAGCAAATCTGATTCCTCCATTGACTTTGCTTGTCATAAGTCAGCTGGGAAAGTTGCAAATGCGATCACATGACTCCGGATGATGAAACCCATCATAAATACATCAAAATAAATGTTGGTCATGTGACAGTGGGGATGCTGCAATGGTTGTAAATATGAGGACCAATGCCTTTTTCAGTGCCTTATAACTTTGAATGGTTGCTAAAGGAATGGTTGTTAGTCGAGAACTACCTGTAATTGAAACTATATTTATGCTATGGTGCTCAAGAATGTAGAATCCTTCATTCTGTTCTAAAACTGTTTTTATAGTGTTCCAATGGGTTAATATTCTGAAACTTCTAGGAGTGATATAAAGACAAAAAACTGTAATGACCCTACCTCAGAGCTTTTTTCTGGGCTCCAAAGTTTTCTAATAGACTTATGTCCATTGGAATCATTCTCTCTCCCCCCCCCCACTTCTATTTTGATCAGACACTCATGTTGTATAACAAAGTGCTTTGAAATATTTCTGCATGTGTGTGCTTAAGAAACCAGAGGGAGCTTTTTGAGAAATGCAAGCTAAAATTTCCATCATTAACTTTACAGTACTTTAGATCCCAGCCTGTAACAGTAGAGGCAAATTTCAGCAGCAAGCTGCCAACATAAACCCAACCTTCTTTTTATATAATTTTTCTTTAAAAGATATTTCATCAGTGAAATATTCTGGTTATGCAAGTATGCATTCCACATCTGTATAGCTACCACATAAAAATGCACTTGAGAGTATTCTAAGAATATTTTATATCCATGCAAGAGGAGATAATTTTAAATAAAAATTAGTAAATATTGGTATGGAGCCTAAAAGTCTTTATTTTCATGCTTAAGCAATGCTTCATCTCATGATCATAATCTATGAATTAAAAATAAAGGAACAAAAATGAGAATGTAATGAGAAAAACAGATTTATTATGGCTTCAGCAGTTTGATGTCTCCACTTTAAAGGAATCATTTTTGGAAGTGAATGATCAGGTATTCTTTCTACTGTGATAATTTTAATAAAGCATAGACTGACATTTTTTAACATTCCCTGTTAGAAATTTAAAAAATCAAGAGTTGCCAGTAATCATATACTATTGAAAACAATGGCTGTGCATGGATGCGAAATATTGGGCTAAATTTGCGCTTTTCAGAAAACATTTGAAATATTTTCAAAGATACTTCTCATTTCCTGTAGACAATGAAGCATTATATCAATGGACAGGGAGAAATTCTTCCCCATCATTCAACATCAGATTTATTTAAATTACTTCTATCATCAGAAAGTTTGTATTACTGTTTGCTTTGTTCAAGACTGTGGCAGAAACTCATTTTTATGATGGTGCTGTAGCCAAGTTCTAAGATACTCTATTCTGGCAAAGGATAAATGCCCCTAAGCAGGCATAGGAAACCATTTGAAGATCATGTTTTTAAAAAGTAAGATTAAAACTAACACATTAACTTATATTTCCCCTGTAAGATGGAAAGCTTATGTTGTGATTATTTCTTGAGGATTTAGCAGGGTTGATATTTAAAGAGGGCAGGAGAGCAGACAGACAGACAGACAGACAAACAGGCAGACAGAGAGACTTTTAACATTTATGCATATCTAGCCAATCTCCCAGCATATCAAAATCAGACCAGAATGGAGTAGCTGTGCTATGCTTCCAAATTAAAATATATCCAACCATTCAATTATAATATTTATAGTGGCCGAATCAGTTATAAATTTATATTTTTCCTCTTAATCTATTTTGCAACTAACCTTTATTTTATTACTGCCTCTTATGTTTCATGCTGTCTTTATTTTCAATGTCACATTATAGCCTAGCTATTTCCTTGCTTGAAGGAGGGAAGGAAGGAAGGAAGGAAGGAAGGAAGGAAGGAAGGAAGGAAGGAAGGAAGGAAGGAAGGAAGGAAGGAAGGAAGGAAGGAGGGAGGGAGGGAAGGAGGAGGGGAGGGAGGAAGGAAGGAAGGAAGGAAGGAAGGAAGGAAGGAAGGAAGGAAGGAAGGAAGGAAGGAAGGAAGGAAGGAGGGAAGGAAGGAAGGAAGGAAGGAAGGAAGGAAGGAAGTGTTTGGTACATGGCTCAGGTTTCCAAAGACAAATAAACTCACTTGGGATTCCAGGAACAAAGTTTTATTGAAATAAAGCTTTTGCAAAAGCTGGTGAACTTAACTCATGAAGGAGAAAAAGCCACACCCATAATTTTTAAAAGCACATATTTCTATCCTCACACAAAGCTGGTTCCTCCCCACCCCTATCGCACTCAACAGCCCATCTGCTCATCTCGATCAGCTAATCCGAAGCGCCTAATCAGAATAAATTTTATTCGTACCCTCCCCTCACACCTCAAGGAAGGAAGGGAGGGAGGGAGGGAGGGAGGGAGGAAGGAAGGAAGGAAGGAAGGAAGGAAGGAAGGAAGGAAGGAAGGAAGGAAGGAAGGAAGGAAGGAAGGGGTTTAAAAATTGTTTTTAAAAATTAATCCACCGCATGGTGAAAAATTGAGATATATACAATTTCTTACCAAGCTTTTGAAACACAGCTGTAGCACAACTTAACAGAACATCTACTTTTAAGGGCAAATATTTTGAGAGGTTTACTATAGCATGAATAAGAAAATTTTGAGAGCTAATTCCATTTCCTAATGAGGAGTTTAAACAGAAAGTATACAATTGAAATATGAGGTGTTGCCACAGTATCCACTAATTGGTTCTCTCCTCTTAAAATTGCACTTCCTTCTGAATAGCTATTCTGTGTCTTAAGAGGAATGCTTGGAGGAAGTGTAAACTCCAGTGTAAAACTTCAATAGTATAATATTCAAGCAGCCAGATGCCTACTGAAATATGCTTTCAGAAAATTTGCCCTTGCTGCTTTCACAAAACCTATAGCTATTTCCATTTACTTTTCATTCTCCACCCAGTCTCAAACTTTTTTTCTCATTTAGTCGTAGGGACAAGATACCAGGCTCCCAATTCTGCCTGAATGTACTTGATGCTGTTATTTCCATGAACAAAGTTAAAAATGATACATTGGCACACTCATTTAGCACCTAAAGCACGGCAGTCTGGTATTAAAATATATAAATATGGAGAGCATGGCAATTTGATTGACTAATGATAAGATGATGTATATTTTGAAAATGACAAGATATATCACAAAAGGGAATAATTAAAGAATGAAGAATGACAGCTGTTTGGCAAAACTTATAAAAGAAAGCCTATTCATTAAGCAAAATTATAACAACACCAGAAGGGTGTACCAGAATAAAACTGTAGGAGAAAACTACAGTAAAATAATTAGAAAGACAATATTATTTAGAGAGTACGTACTATAATCACAGTGCTTATGGTGCCCTGGAGATTACAACTAGAAAGATCAATTCTAAAAGAATCCATGTCAGGAAATAATGGAAGGACCCTATAAGGCAGTAATACTGCCAACTGGTGGATCACACACTTGGGGAAGGGGCAGTTGTATTCCTGTTCCCCACACTTTTTATGTAGCACACTGCTTAATTTTTTTTGGCAAATCTCTATAACCAAATCAGTTTCAGATGCACTTGAGGCTGCTTTTCAATGCAGCCAGCAAGTAAAGTAAAAAAGAATCCAAATTTATACAACAAGTTAAATGTGGCATGGAGTCTCATCCATATCCCATATTAGACTCTACAAAATGTCAAAGCCAGAACACTATTTCTTTGCTTTTATCTAGTAGAGCAATACATACTTAGAATTCAATGCTATCCAATATTTCTTTGGCAAATGGTCATAACAGAATTCTGAAATTCTGAAAAGAAATTCTGAAAAGAATTTCAGCACATTCTTAAAATGTTTGTCTTTGGAACCATATTGCATAAACATAAATGGACTTCTTACTTATCAATATTTTTTGTGTTTTTCAGGAAACTTAAAAATAAAACCAACAATGCACAGCTATTGGAATGGTGACATAGGACAATCCTCATATACTTCATGTCAATTGCTACTGTTACTATGTTGATTGAGATTGTGTGTTCTGTAAAATTATCTGGAGGTACTATATTGAAGAATGCAGTGATTAGTTGCAAGCTTATTTCCAATCTTCAACCAGTTATGAAACTTGAAAGATGTCGTGATAATATTTCATTTTTATTTTAGCATTTAAATATATTTGCCAATGGCATGAAAACATAGGGTGGAAAATCTGATTTCAAAATTAAAATTTAAAAGCAAATAGATCTGCTGAGGAAAAAAGATCTACCTTGCTATCTGTCAATTACTTTCCTATAATATACAGTATTTCATCATCTTCTCAGGTGATTTCCAATGTGGAAAGATAATTTTAAGATAGTTGTAAGATAATTTTGGGTGGAAATGATACATGATAGTATAAGTCACAGCTTGGAGAGTATTTACTTTCTTTTAAAAAAAAAAAATACTTGTAAGTATCCTCTTCTGATTCAGGGATGAACTCTTTCAGTATTTTCATCTCACTGAATAGCCCTGAACTTCCATTCTTAAAAGGCAGAGAAAGTCTGCAGACTGGACTTTAGCTTGTTGTGGAAACAAGATCATCCTATTGTTTTAAGAGAACTCAGCTAACTCATTTGGGATTGTCCATCAACATATTTCCCTAAGCTTTCTGCAGAGGTGCCCTTTTGCTTTAATTAATCAAGAAACCACCCAAAGAGGAAATCACCACACACACACCAAAACTGGCAGGAAATAATGGAACTGACCCACCTGACCCATGCTGACAGAGAAAGCATGCTGTGGACCCCATCAGTCAGGGAATTCCAGCTGGCAGGATCCAGGAGAAGGGCCTTCTCTGTTGTGGCTCCTGCAATTTGGAATATTTTGCCCCCTCAGGTGAGATTGGCTCCCACCCACCAATCTTCCATAGGGGCCTGAAGACCTGGCTCTGTCAGTTGGCTTGGAGCCCCAATGGGGAAGTATCATGGTGGAGGTGGTTGATGTATCAATAGCAGATCCCACCTCCCCACTCGTATGTTCTACTTCCTTCCTTCCCAACTTTTAGTCATAATCTGTATTTTTATTGTGATTAGATATATATTTTTATGATTTTATTGTTTTCAGTGTTGTAAGCTGCCCAGAGTCACCTTGTGGCAAGATAGGCAGCAAACAAATTTCATAAATAAGTAAATAAATATAAACCGGCAACAAATACCACACTCACTCGCACTGATGATGTTATCTAATGAAATGTTTGCAAGCTAACAACCAAGTTCAGCGAATACCAAGAACTCCACATATCAGTTGCGGTTGTTGCTATTACTTTTGTATACTGCCCAACTCCCAACAACTCTGGGTAGTTTGCAAGTAAATTTTTTTTAAAAAATATAATAAAACAATATAGCAAAGAATAAGAATAAAAGATGACAAGATGGACAAGAGCCAAAAATAACTTGCACTACCCAAGAAGGACTTCAATCATCCTTGCCAAAGTTCTGGGCAAAGACCCATGTCTTCAAGGTCCATTGAAACGCCAGGAGGGGGAGGCCATCCGGATTTCAGGGAGAGCCTCATTTCAGAGGGAAGGTGCAGGGACAGGGAAAATTGTGCAGGCCTCAGAACATTCTGCTGACATAAATCCCAGGCAAAACTGTTATATTCAAACAAGTATTCTTTTAATTATCATCTGCTTCAGCATATTTATCTTTAAAAGAAATCTAAACATTTGTCCATATATTAGCTTAAACTAAGGAATGTGCTTAAGTATAGCAACTCTTATAAAACACAGAACTTCCTATTTTTCATGTAATAATTACTTGATAAAAAAACACAAGTTCATGCAGCTTGTATGCATTCCAAGTTAATGAGGCATAGTGAGTTGGTATGTGACTTTAGAAAATGGCATAGTTATAAAGAAAACACACGAACATGGTTGCTGACACCCTGTTACCATAAGTAAAGCAGCAGTATTTCAAATATATTTTTCTCCACCATTTCTCCCAATCTTGGCTGCAGTAAGTGTCCTATTAGTTGAGTGATGATGTTTAATTTTGCATATCATGAATGTGAAAGGCCAGGCCTATTTTGTTATGCATTGATTCCACATGCTATGCAGGTAGAATTTATTACACAAATGTTTTCTCTGCTGAAAGTTATATAGACTATACCAGGGGTCCCCAACTCCCGGTCCATGAACCAGTACTGGGTCGCAGCATGCCAGCAACTGGTCTGCACAAACAAGCAAAGCCCTATCTGCAGGATGCAGGCAGCATACAAAAACGCGTCCCCTCCAGTCCGCAGAAAAACCTCTCTCCACGTAACTGGTCCCTGGTGCCCAAAAGGTTGGGGACCTCTGGACTATACCATTACATATAGCTCTCACTTAACGTCTATTTCTTCAGTGACCATTCAAAGGTATGACAGTGCTGAATGAAAAAAACTTGCTACCAGACCTTGAGATTCTAGCTGTTGCAGCTGCTCGTGGTCACATGAACAAAATTCAGGCCCACTCTGGCCCACTCATATTTATGCCCATCTTTTGGCTGCCTGTATACCCATTGTACCACCTGCCCTCCCCCTCCTCTTAGGCCTGCCTGCTGCTGTCACTGCGCCAGTATGCAAACCTATTGCATTGGCTGGGGCCACCTTTCATATTACCTTATTTTGCACCAATTTCGTTTGTGCCTTGCCTAGAGCCTCCATTTGCATGCCAGACAGATCTCCATTCATAGCCTGCCCAGGGCCTTCATTTATGAAAGAAGCCCGGCATGTAAAAGAACACTTCTACCAGTAGTTCTCTACTTAGGCAGGCCATATGCAAGTTTGGGGGTGCTGCAGTTTGGGGCAGGCCACATGCAAGTTTGGGGGAGGCTGGGGAAAGAAGGGTCTCTGGCTTAGGGGTTCTTGGCATGCCATGGCTCTGGGCTACAAGAAGTTCCTGACCCACATGCAGCATGAAGTTATGGATTTATGTCATCAGCTAAAACTAGTAATAAAATGTTCTTTCTGATTGAGCCTTTCAGTCTGTTGGTGATATCTCAAAATTAAACCATAAAATTGTATTTTTGATAGAACTGCCTATTGCCATGGAAATAATAATATTAATTCCTTGTCTTCACGAGGGAATCCAAACAAATCTATATGTTCTGTATAAATATGAATTCATTTAATCTCACGTCACCCATGAGCACAAGGCTAGGATTTTACAGATGGGAAGTATTAAATACAGAGGAAGTCTGTGGCTGAATGGGGAATAGACTCACAGTGGTTTGTCTCTCTGACTTCTTCTTTAATCACCAGATTGTTGACTTATTATCCTACAAATTTAAAAGTCATGTTAATGGAGACTGAACATGAGAGCATAATGCTTGCCATCTCTAGATTAAAAATCAAAGGTGAGATCATTTTTAAAAGATGTGCTTGAACCTCAGAATGCTATTTATGATTTACAGTATGACAGCAGTTATCAATGTGATACTACAATTTGTAACTTTATTCCTCATTTTAGTTTCTAAAATTAGTTATCCAATTAGTTATATTGGAGTTATTCATTGTGCTGATCTATAAGAATTTATTTTAGGCTCAATAAGCAGACAGTGCCTTACCATTTTCATAATTACTTTCAGACTTTACAAATTGACCATTTCTTATTAGTAAATTTGCAGAGGAAATTCACAAGTATAATTTTTGGAACTTTCCACTAAACTGTGGGTCTTCCAACCTTTCCAGCTTTGAGGACCAGCAGGGAGGGAGAGGGGATGGTTCTGCATAAGCAGCCAGTGTGCACGTAAGTGCAGCTCCATTTACACGTGGTGGGTGCGTGCGCCCACAGCTCACACAAATGGAGCTTTGCTCGCAAGCACCAGCAACTGCCAGTCATGCAAATGGACCTTCCTGCGGAAGTGCCCGTCACTCACGCGAATGGAGCTTGCTCAGCCAACAATCAGGGCCAGCAGCTGCAGGACTACTGGAAGAAACATTGTTTATTTGTCACAAATATGTGAAGACTGAAAACAAAAAATAATAATGATCTGCTATTACAAATCAAGTCCAACAAGTAAAGGATATCTGAAGAGATGCATAGTTCTGGAAAGAACAATATCCAGAATTAAAAATAATAGAACAGAGCTAGGAAATATGAAATAAAGTATTCACAAAAGTAGAATTAGAAGAATTACAAAGATCTTTCGAGGGCAAAAAAAACCAAAGCCTTGCTAGAAGTAGACCAGACTTTAAAAGCAAACCAGAGACGGTTGGTAGAAGAGGAAGCCAGCATAGCTATTGAATTGTTTTCATTCCCAAACCAGGCATCCTCTCCTCTGCCTTCTCCTCAGAAAGAACAAGCCCCCTATTTAAAAGATAAGAGGAATTATAACATCTGAGCATCTAGAACAGTACAAAACAGTAGAATAAGGTTCCTGCACTGGAGCTTGTTAACAAAGAAAAAGCTAGCAGAAGCATTTAAAGATCCCAGTACTATTATATCAAATATAAGCATCACCTCACTGCAAGAAATAAACCAGCTAATGTACAGCATAGGTGCAGTCATAACTGAATGTGAAATCAACAAACAGATAGACAAAAAGCCAAATAGTGCATCACCAAATCAGAAGATCAAGATGAAAGTAAGACCAGCAAACTAAGATCAGATGCAAGCAAGCTAGAACAGATGAAAGAAAACAAACTGAAGAACCAATGAATACCTGATCAAGAATGATCACTTAGAAATAAGGAAGATCAAGGAAGCACTGGAAATAATCAAGTAACAAATAAAAGCTGTAGCCAAGAAGATCAGATAGGAAGTTTGAATTGCACACTATAGGCAGAATCTCCAATTTCAGTTGAATCAGAAATGTTTCTACCAATCCATTAATGGAGAGAATGCAATGAACCAGTCAACAACTGACAAAGAAGAAAAAGTGCAGCTATGGGGGGGGGGAACCCAAAATAAAGGAATGCAGCTTGGATAAAGTATGTGGAGAAGGGGGGAAAAAACAGCTGAAATGAAATAACTTGTAATAACACCAGAAATGGTGGAGAAAAGGGCAAGGAAGATAAAGAATTGGTGAGCACAAGGTGAAGATGAACTTGCATGTTTTTGGTTGAAACATTTGACTGATCTATACCCACTCATTGCCAAGCAGTTTAACAACATACTGCTTGATGTGAAATTGAATATTGGTTAACTTCTGGCAAATCCTATCTGATAATGAAAGATCCAGCACCAAGAAACTACAGACCAATTGCCTGCCGTTGCATAAGTTTCAAGTTGCTGACTGATATGGTAGCAATCCAATAGCATCTAAAAAAAATAAAAAACTTCCACCTGAGCAGAATGGAAACTGCCCAAACAGCTGAAAAACAAAAAGTCAGCTCCTAGTTGAGAAGATGATTTTGGAAAACTGCAAAAGATAAAAAGATCAACTTGAATGTGGCATGGATTGATTACAAGAAGACATTTGACTCCCTGCCACATAATTGGATAATCAAATGCCTAGAAATAATAGGAATCAGGGGAAACATCAGAAACTTTGTGCAAAGATTGATGGCATATTGGAAGATACAGTTGCTGGACAATGGTGATTGACTGCAGGAGGAGGAGGAGGAGGAGGAGGACGAGGTGGTAGTGGCTACAGGAATGCTGTCTGTGTGAGGCATGAAAAACTCCAATCTGTGTATAAAAACAATCATAAACGTTGATTTTGGCTTCAATACAGGCTACAGTCTGTTAGTCATTCTAGAAGGCTGTGGATATTTTCCTAGAATATAATAGTGAGAATAAGACTGAGACTATCCAAAAATTGGGAGTGTAATAATTTCTGTGTATTATGTCAAAAATCTGAGAATGTAAATGTCTGTAGGGGAAAAAATTCTTCTTGGAGAGATCATAGTTTACAATGACCTAATCTAAGAAAAATCTAAGGGCCATATGTTCTCTTGGCCTGGTTTTTATTTCATTGAATGCTTTTAGAATGCTAATATCCTTGGAAGAACTGACTCTGAGCATATGACTGCAAAAATTCTTCTTCCTATATTTTATTTTATTTCTGCTAATAGTTATTTATTCACATCAAACATATGCTGAGAGCCAGATATAATGTCCCTGCAGACAGAGGACTTAATTATACAATGGGGGGAGGGGGGAAACACACACAATATGGAGGATCCGTTGTCACACACACAGACTCACAGAGACACACAGTTCAAACCAATCCCCTACAATTTGCTTTAAAAAAAAAAAGCTGATTAGATATTATGTGCTTAAAATCTGAGATCAGAAAAGGAATATAAGATATGAAGCCTGTTTTAAAGTATAATGATAAATAAATATACTTCTTTGCTCCTTAACACATATGAGGAGATGACTCAAAAATGATTGTTAGTATGAGGGTCAACAAGAAAAATATATTTTCAAGTAAGTTTCCCCAAATTGGTTTCTGCAAATGTGTTGACTAATATACCAGTTTGGAGAAAGCTGACCTAATGTTTACAGAGCAGACATGATTCATCAACCATGTTATCTAATCCTAAAAAAAACCAAAACCCTCTACACAATGCTTGGTTTTTAACTACTTCTTCTAATGGCATGTGAGAATGACCTTGGGAGAAGAGATACAGCCAAGGGAATGGTCAGATAAAAGGCAGCTTATCTCAGAAGGAACTTTCCCAAGTCAGGGGTAGGCAACCTTGGCTCTTTTATGACTCGTGGACTTCAACTCCCAGAATTCCTGAGCCAGCATGGCTCAGCTTGGAAACCTCTCCCTTTTCCCTCAGCGTGGCTGGTTCAGGAATTCTGGGAGTTGAAGTCCACGAGTCATAAAAGAGCCAAGGTTGCCTACCCCTGCCCTAAGTTCTTGGGCTGTAAAGGGGACAGGGAGAGAAATATAGTTTCAGATTTGTAAGATTCTGTTAATATAACCTCACAATAAAGTAGAATTAGTTCATCTGATTGGGTTTCCTGTCTGGTCAATTTCACAAGGCTGGCACTTGTTTACATTTATATCAATTCATGATTAGTATTACAAGAAATCTGTTTTGTGGCAGGATGTTCCTGTAACTTCAAAACCTAGATTACTGACTTATCCAGCAGCACAGGAATCTGCCTCATGTGCACAAAAGATTAATTTTGTACAATACCCAGCAAGATAAAAACAGTAGATGGACATAGTTCCTAAGCTGTGTCACAACACAGAGAAATATTAAATCTAATAGTTACGTTCTTCAAATTAGATGATTTAGTTACTTCGTTTAAAAATTCACAAAGATTTACTTTTTAAACTTTCCTATACTTGTCCTATTTCAAAATGTCCTTAAGGAAGAAATGGTTGACTGTCAGTCTTACTTTTACTGTAGTGTGAGCAAAATTTCTGATTACTACTGATTATTGTATTATTTTGAAACATTTTAGCTATGTTGAATTGTTAGCCATTTAGATAAAAGTGTACTTTTGTGTGTGTTCTGTTCCATTTCAGGATTGGCAAGGATTGCCATTTGTTCTGAAGGTTTCATTAACACAATTTGCCTAGGGCTTTCTGTCTTTGAATTAAAATTATGTCTCTCCTTTTCTAAATTAGAACAATTCATGAAAGTAGGGTGTGGTGCATCATTTCCTGGCTGGCAAAACCGAGAGGATAACTACCTGCCTAGGAGCTGTTGGCTACAGGCCTGATTTTCAAACAATCATAAAGAAACTAGATAGAAAAAAAATGGCAGGCAAAGAGATTGCAATTTAGATTACGCCTCTCTTTATTTTTATTTGACCTGCAGCAGTTGAAGGGGATGCGTAATAATTTTTTTCCAGCCACCCACCCATCCTGCCTGCCTCCTTGCCTGCCTGCCTGCCATAACGGAATGGGCCAAAAGTCCAGCTAGTTTAATATCCTGTTCTTACAATAGCCATCCAAATGGAGATTCCACAGTACATCTCTACTTGTTTTTTTCTGGTACTCAGAACGATGGCAAATGGTGATAATATTTTCTAAGAGGAGAAACAGACAGATATGTTAGGAAGTAATGGGCATAAAGCTGCAGCTGCTACATGTTTCTTACTATTCCTAGAGTTAGATAATGTAAGAATTGAGGCTTATAGTCAATGTTTATGCTGTAGTTTTTAATGTTATTTTTATGTACAGTTTTATTTTCAGGTAGCGAGTCATTACAATTTCTGGAGTCAGGCAACAGATACATTTAATGAATGGATAAATAAATAATAAGCACAAATGAATCTCAATACAGCACATGAGGGTGGCCATTATTATTTGATTTTTTTCTCCATCTCTCCATTGTTATCCTACTCAGGCCCCAACAATGAATCATTCTAAAAGGTTTCTGCTAAAGTAAATGAGTATGCTCCAAAAGCCTCTTAAGTCAAATTTTTGAAATGCTGCCTAATGAAAAGTATTATTCAGTTTTCAGTTACAACAAATAGTAATTTCTAAAGCTGCCAATTCTAACAGGAGGATTTAAATGACCTTTTTGATAACTTTAAACAAAAGTTGCAGCTACTGCTTTGTATTTCTTTCTGTGGCCCAAATTGTACCAGTATTTACATACACAAGGAATTTAAAGCATGTATTGCTATCTATTATAAGGACACATTCTGAAGAATATTGTTTCATCCTATCCATGATTGAATGATTGAATCCAACAAGATTTGTACTTTTAAGCATAAAAGTTATTATAAGTAAAATACTCCCTTGCCCCCAAATGGTAAAATTAGATTATAGATATATGGTTTTGTTCATTTTATAACATATTTTAAGGCATATCAACACTTTATTAATCCTAGTAGCCTGCTTACACAAGGGTTCTACAATATTTAAGATGGGGAAAGATATTTCTAGAGTCAACAAAATACACGTGAAGATAATATGAGGCAGCAACCGCTTTTATTACTACTGAACATAGCAGCCACATAGTTTTCCTCATAGAAAAGGTGTTCTTTGTGTACTGGGCAGTAGACAAACTCATGAAGGGGAACTCAGAAGGGGACAGGCCTGCCCTTACATGAAACAGTTCTACAGTCTTACAACAGTATTATAGATGAGTGGAGTACCTTTTTGAACAACCCAATTCACAGAGACCTTAGAGAAGTATGGCGACTTCATAATTTGTAGCAAGAAGGGCCAACTTACACAGCCTCATAATCCCCTTGTATTCCTCTGTACCTTCTTTCAGCACAATATATGGGATAACAGTAGGCATCAGCTGGGGATTATAAGACTTGTAGAAACCACAATTGGTTCCTTTTCTTGAAATCCCTTAGGAACAGCTACTTTGAGATGGCAAAATCTGAGCATAAACATAGATACAAGTAAGCTTTTGGTTCAGTTATGATCAGAATCCAGATATATAAATCAGTTGTTTTCACTCATGGTTTTCAACTCCCAAAATCTTCAGTTCCTGAAGACATCATGTTGGGGGATGCTATTATAAACTTTAGGTAAAGGAGCAAGAAAAGCAATGAGAAGTGTTTCCTCTAGATTACAAGTCCTAGCAAGCACAAATAATAATAATAATTGCCATATTCACATATATGCACTTTCTAATAACAGAAGCTTTGAAGTTTTGCTTACTGGGTGTTTTCACACTTTGAATAATTTTGCTGATTTAAAGCATCATTATTCAAAGTGTAAAGGGATTTATCTCTAGTGTACTTAACTTAATGTTTGCATCAGAAATACAGAGTTGGCAGTAAAGTATCTATTTGATAATAATTCCAAGACAGGAAACAAGGCAACATGTAGTTTTCACTTCCCTTACTGCCTATCCTTACTAAGGAAATACTATCCCACAAAAGCTATCGTATGCTTTTATTGTGTAATCAATGTCTATCTAATATCTTCTAGGATTCATCTTATATATAAGTAACTAATCTGTAGTGTTGAAATGTGGAGATAAATCTGTAATAAAGCAAAGGTCACAAAATCTCCTGGTATGGACAAGGAAATAACAGTTATCCACTGATATGTTCCAAGGTAATTTAATTGGAGGGGAGAGAAGGATGTTTACCCAATATGCAGCAATTTAATCAGAATTACTTTTTTTCAGTATGATTATACAAAAATGCAAGAGGCTTCAAATTACTTCAAATGAATGGGGAGAGGAGCAATTTTATTCAAAGAACCCTATGAGATTTTCCATATTTGCCTAATCATGTCTTCTTTTTTTCTTAACACATAAATTATATAAATAGAGAAAAACAGAAAAGCTTTATCCGGTCCCTTGGTTGTTTAGTGCTGTGCTCTGTTATCATGCAGAAACACCTTCAACTACAAGCAAGCCTGCATGGATGCCCTTCAAATAAAACCTGGGCTAAGTTTTTGGACTGTCAGAAACTTATTAAAATAATAGTATAAAAGAACTTTTGATTGTTTCCCTCTTTAAAAAACCTCTCATTGTGTATGATTCTTTGGGCATTTAAGAAAAATCAGATAAATTGTTCATGGCATAATATAATGTGATAAAAATATTTTTAATAGAAACAGGTATATAAACTGAGATCTGCAGGAATTCTGCTTTCTATCTAACCCACGGGTCGGCAACCCGCGGCTCCGCAGCTGCATGCAGCTCTTTCAGCCGTCTCCTGCGGCTCCCTGTCCTCCGCTGCCATGTGCAGTCCGAAAAAAAAAAGTGGGATAAAAAAAGTTCAACCAATGAATTCAAACTTCTCACAAAAAAAAAAATTCACAAAGTTTGAATTGATTGGTTGAACTTTTTGGTTTGTGGGACTACCCACAAACCTCTTTCCTTCTTCAGACCGCACGTGGCAGCAGCGGTGGAAGAGCTGGGAGGACGGCTGGAAAGGTGTCCCTTTGCCGTCCTCCGGAGGCAAAACCTGGGTAAGGAGCCGCGGGTGGGGGTGGCGAGTCTCGGGGTGCCTCTTCCCTGCCCGCCGGGTCTCCCCTCACCCTTCTCCGCTGCCGCCTCTGCTAGCCCTGAGGGGGGTCACCGGGGGTCTCGGAAACTTCCCCTCTCGGCCCGCGCCTTTCGGCCGTCTCGGCCTCTTTTGAGATTCCCCCGCGGCAACTGCCCGGCCCTTTTCCCACCTGCTGCGTGGCGCCCCTTCGCCGTCCTCCTGTCGTCGCCGCTGCTGCCGCCACCAACACTGAGCAGAGGCGGCGGCGACCGGGCAGCCGCGCCCCTTCGCCGTCCTCATGTCGCCGCTGCCACCCGCGCTGAGCGGGGCTGGAGAGGCGGCGGTGACTGGGCCCCCGCGCCTCTTCGTTGTCCTCCCGCCGCCGCTGCTGCTGCCGGTGGTGCTAAGCAGGACGGGAGAGGCGGCGGCGACCGGGCAGCCGCGCCCCTTCGCTGTCCTCATGTCGCTGCCACCACCTGCGCTGAGTGGGGCCGGAGAGGCGGTGGTGACCGGGCAGCCGCGGCTCTTCGCCGTCCTCCCGCCGCCGCTGCTGCTGCCGGTGGTGCTAAGCGGGACGGGAGAGGCGGCGGCGACCGGGCAGCCGCGCCCCTTCGCCGTCCTCATGTCGCCGCTGCCACCCGCGCTGAGCGGGGCTGGAGAGGCGGCGGTGACTGGGCCCCCGCGCCTCTTCGTTGTCCTCCCGCCGCCGCTGCTGCTGCCGGTGGTGCTAAGCAGGACGGGAGAGGCGGCGGCGACCGGGCAGCCGCGCCCCTTCGCTGTCCTCATGTCGCCGCCGCCACCCGCACTGAGCGGGGCCAGAGAGGCAGCGGCGACTGGGCAGCCGCGCCCCTTCACCGTCCTCATGTCGCCGCTGCCACCCGCGCTGAGCGGGGCTGGAGAGGCGGCGGTGACTGGGCCCCCGCGCCTCTTCGTTGTCCTCCCGCCGCTGCCGCTGCTGCTGGTGGCACTAAGCGGGGCGGGAGAGGTGGCAGCGACTGGGCAGCCGCGCCCCTTCGTGGCCCAGGAGCAGAGTTGGGGCCGTTGCCTATCACAGTCACACGGACGGCAGGCCTGGCTCACAGGCAAGGGTTCTCTGGGGTTCTTTTGCTGGGAGGGCGAGGAAGCAGTGGGGAAAGACATCTCCGGAGGGAGGCAGCCCCGCAACCAGAAGCCGGCGGTCCGAGCGGAGCGGCACGGAAGACCTACCGGTCAGCGTGGGAGGCAACGCTGGAGCCTCCCACGCTGACCGGTAGGTCTTCCGTGCCGCTCCGCTCGGACCGCCGGCTTCTGGCTGCGGGGCTGCCTCCCTCCGGAGCTGTCTTTCCCCGCTGCTTCCTCCTCCTCCCAGCAAAAGAACCCCAGAGAGCTGGAAGACGTCCTTTCTCCCACTTTCCGCTTCTCATCTTCTTTTCCAAGCACCTCTCCCAGAGCGTGCCAGAAGCCTGAACTATGGCCTCCTACAGCAGGCTGAGATAGGCGAGCCCGAGCGGCCCTCTGCTGCCGCCTTGGAAGATTTGCCACAGCAGCTCCTTCTCCCTGTCGGCCTCCTCCTCCCTAAGAAGAAAGTCCCAGAGAGGTAGAGTGCGGGGGGGAGCAGTCTTTTCTGAGGGGAGGAGAAGCCAGGACGGCAGAGCCGTCCATACCAGAGCTGGACGGGGGGGCAGGGCCAGTGCATGTCTCACCTTAGGCTCCACTCTAATCAAGCCCCCTGTTCCGTGCGCGCATGCGCGCTCGCATGCGGCTCCCAGGTTTTTTTTGTGTGAGGGAAACGGTTCCAAGTGGCTCTTTCAGTGTTTCAGGTTGCCAACCCCTGATCTAACCAAATGTAGCTTGACGAGAATCTGACTCTTTATTTAAATTCTGGGCTCGAAACATTCAAGATTGTGGCATAATACACTAAAAATATAGAGTGGCCTCTAAACATTGCAAACAACATGTTTGACCTTCTCACAATCCATTCTGAGTGCTAAGAAGCTAGCTAACTAATCCTTTTATAGGTTAATGAAAAATGATCAGGATGGAGAGTAGCAATAACCATTTTGGAAGGAATCATAGCCAAATAATAGCTGACTTCATAACTGGGTAATACTTTTAGCAGAACTAGTCAAAATAAAAGAAAGTGCCAGTTTTTTATTTCTCCAGAACCCTGATTTCTCCTGAACTGTGTAAATTAAATTGTTACATGGAGGCATAGAAGAAGCAAGAAAGTCTATTCATTAGGCTAGATTAGAGTTTCTCAATCTCGGCAGATTTAAGATAGTTGGACTTCAACTCCCAGTGAAGCAAGGTTTGCTAGGAGATTCTGGAAGTTGAAGGCCACCCATCTTAAAGTTGTCAAGATTGAGAAATAATAGCCCAGATGTTTCTACACATGGCAGTGCTGGATTTAGGCACAAAGCTAAACAAACTACAACTTAGGGCTTCACAAAATTTCAGATTTGGGGGGGAGGTGTAGCTTTTAGAATTTGATGTAGCTATTATGTGTAATGTAGTTTTTTAAATCTTATGTATCAAATTTTTATGTGCAGTTTTAAAATGGTTTTATATGTAATTAAAAGGCTCTTTGGCCTGACTTATCTGCTTGAACTTTCTTAGTACTTTCTCAACTTTTGCCAAATACCCAGCCTTTAGATCCAAAAAATCACTGGTGACAATAATGACAGATGTAAACAGTTTCAAATATTTGGGAAGCGTTGTCTCAAGTGATAGGTCTTTGGACAAAGAAATTGGCTCCAGGATCAGAAGGCCACTGGGGCAGCTGTATACTAGTTGTTTGTTTGCTCAACAAACACAACATCTCTATCTCCATAAAGCTAAATATTTACAGAACTGTGGTTATCCCTTCCCTCCTATAAGGATTTGAGTCCAGAGTTCTATACCAAAAGCAGATCAAACAACTGGAGAAGTTTCACATACTCTCCACTCCATCCTTGGTGTTATTTTTGCAAAACCGTGTCAGAACTGCTATCTTAGCTTTATTCATTTTCATTGCAGATACTGCTGCAATGCTAATATTTGCCAGAGGAAGTCTTTGCATGATATTGGGACTCTGCAGCATCAGAATTGTTGTTCACATGGAAACATGCATGCATAAAAGTCTTTCTTTATAGAGAGTAAGGAAAGTTGCCTTGATGGAGATATGCACGAACCATTTCTTAAGCAAAAGCGGTTGAAATATTTTTTAAAAAAATCTAGAACATTGAGATGATAGAAATCTATCAGGTGAGGCTGATATTTTCGTCTGTGGGTATCAGTGCTATAGTATCAGACCTCAAAGACATTTGAAAAATTTCAATGCTGATGACATATACTGGTGCCTACCATGATCAGTGCATCTTTGCAGAGACTTAAGGCTCTTTCATTAATCTATTATACACGTATTTGTTTTATTAATTTACTAACATTTATATTCCACTTTCCCCAAAAAGCTCTGAGTTGCTAATATTAAATAAGAAAATCATAATACTTCCAAGAGTAATAATAATCAAAAAGCATAACAACAATAAAAAAACAATGACAACACATCTCAAAGGACATAAGGGCTAAAAACAAATCCATTGCATCTCTTCTAATTTTCAAATTTTTAAAAAGTAGGTTTTTAGTTGCTTTGCATTGCAACATTACAGATTGCCAGAGGCAGCATATTCCATAGGGACAGGACACCTATATAAAAAGCCTATTTTTATATCCATACTCCCTTTACGTTCCTAGGAGGGAGAACTCAGAGCTCATGAGCTAATTGAACATGGAAGACAACTTACCTTTGGAACTAGCAGTTTAATTGTGGTTCATAATTTCATGGTTCACTAACATGTGAATCACATTTGACCCCTATCGGAAATGTTTCTTGTGTTCAGTACAGTACAGTAAGAATTTGAAAGTTCTAAGGTTTTAATCCTGCAATCCTCTTTACTTAGAAAATAAATTTAAAGTAAACAACAACAGAAAAGAGAAGCAGAAATTAGCTGGTATATTAACTAGAATCCATAGAATGTGTCAGAGCTCCCTTCCCTCTGGAGTGAAAGAAAGCTGCCTCTCTTGTCTTTCTACCGGCTTCTGAAAACTGTTTCCAGAACAGATATCTTGAAAGCCTAAATATAATAGGCTGAATTGTCATGCCTCTATCTAGCAATCCTGTTTCAAGTTCTAATTGTCTATCTGTGAGGTTGACAGAAATTGTTTCATTTTCTGTGGCTCTCAGCACAATGAAGACTAGCCCTGAAACAGGTCTGGTCCCAGTGCCCTGCTGACTAGCTTTGCAATTGCTGCCTTAGTAGCAAAGCAAAAGGGGGGGAAAGCACTGTCTCATTATCAATAATAAACCATTTGCTTTTTTTTTCATGCAGTTGCTATGATTTGAACTCTCTTCCCAAATTTTAAACCGAAGATTCATAGCTGCCATATTTCATCTCAATACAGCAGTGAATGGTTACTCCAATAATTGTTACTGGGACACATGGACTACAACAGAGAAGGAAGAGATTAAATAAATTCACTCTTGGGCAGGGTTTTCTTATGCTTATCTGCTGTTTTTAAGCAATTTTGCATTCTGATTGGTAGGTTCAGGATTTCAGCAATGAAAGTACTAAAAGATCTGATCACTACTTCCAGTTAAAGGGAGGTTTAGACTCTCTTAATGAGAGAAACTGTGCTACTATAATTAATGTTCCCTTAGCAAACAGAACAACATGTGCATACAGATAAAGCAACCAAGCCTGCTTCTGTATAATTAGTTCTTACAAACCAATAATCAGGAGCTAATTGCTTTTATTTCTGTTCTAACAGTTCACTAAATGGCTCTTTCCCTGCCTACTTCCAACCCTCTAATTTATTTTTAAAATGCTTAATTATTTTATCATTTTATAAGTAGGAGATTGAGTAGATATATATTCATGTTCAGAGCTGAGGATAGTGGAATTTCTTTATCATGAGGAACAGAGGTTTCACTGATTTCAATGAGTCTTCTAAACATGGAATTTGGACTAGAACCAAAAACTTTACATTCCTACGTTTATTGCACTGGTGTTTTTTTTTTACAGCCTTGGTTGCCCTATTATGCCTTCTATTCATTATAAATTTAGGATTCAAATACATTCTTTAAAAAAAATTTCCCACTCCTACAATTGATTCTTATACTTATATTTCCAATTATGCCTAAAAAGCAAGAGATAAGAAGTTTTATACTATAATTATGGTGTAATCAGTAATTAGCATGGTTTTAAGATTGGAGGAACAAACATCAATATCTCTGTTATGGTAATACTATCCTAATAGCCAAAAATGCAAAGGATCTGCAAACTCTAGCAATAAAAGTCAAGAAGCAAAGTGAGAAAATGGACTACAATAAATAAAATGAAGTTCAAACTATTGACAACAGGTAGATTAACCAGTCTTAACATTAACAATAAAGATATCAAAGTTGTGTGTACCTTCTGTCTCTTATGATCAATCATCAACAGTAAAGGAACAAGTAATTACAAAATACACCCAGACTAGCATTTGGTAGGATTGTGATATTCTTTTGACGTTCTGTGGAAGAGAAAGTTGGACTCTGAAAAAGAAAATAGGTTGAATATTACTGCTTTTGAACTTTGGTGTTGGAGAAGACTCCTGAGAACACCATGGACAGCCAAGAAAACAAACCAATGAATCATCAAGCAAGAGTTTTTACTCAAGCCACAACAAGGCTGTGTTTATCCAACTTTGGATACATTATATGAAGATCTAGCTCTTTGGAGAAGCCTAATGCTGGGATATGTAGAAAGAAAGAGAGCATGAGGATGACCAGCAACAAGGTGGATGGATTCAGTTACAATGGTAGTGAACACACTGTAACGTGAAAGACCAGGCTAGGGACAAGTTGTCATGAAGAAAATATCTATGTGGTCATTAAGAGTAAATAGTAATGGCACATAATCAATCCATCCATCAATAATTAAATTGTTTGTTTATAACTGTTACATGTGATCTTTCCTACTTTTTAAATTTCAGTTTGCAGGAATTCTGACAGGTAAAACTGATGTAAAGGAATGATATAAGTTACTTCTTGGAAGTATTTCTGTTGACTCATTCAGAAGCCAACTGTTATGTTAATTTAGATGGAGTATTTATATTATGATTCAGAATCTAAATCAGTTTTTCATTGTTTTTGTGAGTCTAAAACTGTTTAATTATAAGAGGAGTGCTTCACATATTCAGCAAATGAGCCCTTTAACTTCACACAATTATAAGAGAAGGTGTTAAATAAGATCGTTTGTAGAAAAGGCCGCACTAAACAAAATAAAACACTTCCTTGTAAAAATATGAAGAAATGCATTATCTCCTTTAAATCTTACTAGTAGCTGTAAATAAAAGAAACCATTGACAATTATACTTTCTTTTGAGAGCGGGCAACATAATTTCATTTTTAATGTGTGCCAGTGTGCTCACAGTAAAAAAACTGACAAAAAAGGTTACCTTTATCTATCTTATCTATCTTATTTTATTTCACATTCCCCTTCCCAAAATTCTACTATTTCAAAATAAGTTAGCCATTTTTGTTTGCCTATTGTTTTTCATTTATAAAATGCTTCCAAACCAAACAGCAATCTGAAAAATACAATTTCAAATCATGTAGGCCAAAACTTCCATTTCCTTTGCATCTTGTAATACCTTATTTGTTGTGGTATTATTATTATGTTTTCTAAATAAAACATAAGAGATGTGTTTTTTAACCTTTTTTGTATACAGGGAACCACATTCTTGATATAAAGTAAATGAAGCCTGCATTTTATATTTGGCTTTAATATTTATACAAATTGCTAGTCATTTGGGAAACTTTTATTAGGAGAAGAATACAAATGAATGGATCAAAATAATTTCCACTTCATTGTGTTTTGCATGTAGACCAGGCCAAGTCTATATTTTTCATTTACTGTTTCCTGATAAAACTGAAATTTGAAATTCCAGTTATTTAAAGCAGCAGAATTCATCATTTATAGCTCTGATCATGCCAGAGCTTTTAAAATTGTGTTGCCTTTTTTCAGACAAAGTGGTAGATGTCATAATTCTTGTTTATTACAAGATAAGACAATTATGTTTCTACCTATTGAATATATTGGGGTGGTGGTGAGGGCAGAACCAAGTTGTTAGCCAGTCTTCAGTGATATGATATCTTTATTACAAACTAGCCCCTGTATCCAGAATTCAATCTATAAAGAGCGTTGTATTCTCAGTTAACTAATTTAGTTGCTGTTTTGTAACAGTTGCTGTTATCTTGGAGTAGGAGAAATGACTTTGGAAAGACTGGATATGAAACAGAGGTTACATGATATCAGACTATAGAGTCCTCCCTGATAATTTTAAAATATTTTGCACCTTAGTCAGGATAGAGGACCCTGGAACTTGAAGAATGAGAACAATATATTGCATCTTTTTATCTTTTCTAATTAAAAGCATCTTTGGAAGTTGATGCTTCCTTAAAAGTGAAATGTAATAAATAGACTGACTATAAAATCCTGTTAGAAATTTACATCAGACTGACAGCTTGGTACTAAAATAAATTTTGTATAATTAAATATAGGGAAAAAATCTTAATGTTAATTTCCATTTTTGAGATATAGAGGCAAATCCAGCAGCTCATAATATTTGTCCATATTCATGTCTCCTATGAAAACTTGTGTCATCATATAGCCTACGGACTATATATTTTAATAGGATCTTTTTAAAAAATTCAGTGTATAGTCGTACTAAAATAATGGGATCTACGTAGTCATTTCATCAGTATCTTTTTATGAATTAATAATCAGCTTTAGCAATTATAGCACAAGGAATAAAGTCACTCCCGTGAGTGTAAAGAATTATCAGTTTTTATTCATACTTTAGATGCATTTGCTTTGCAACAACTGCTTCGTAGAAACCATAGTATACAGTTGGGAAATATACTTCTTATTAAGGTTTAATTTATGTTAACTTTATAAAGCAAAATTAAAATAAAGTAGAGAGCACTGATAAAAAAAACCTAGCAAAAATGGAGCAAGAGAAATCTTCCTAATTCTTTCTATATTTTTAATCTTTCCTAATTCCATAATTAGGAAATAATCACTAAATATTATTGCTGCACAATATTCATTTCCAAGCCAGAAACTTCAGTGAAGTGTGACTGAAATCAAAAAGGTGTAGCTTTCCCTTTTAAGAGAAATTTACCATAGGAGCTCATAATTGTCTTACTAAGCATTCTAGTTCAGTCAGAGAGATCCTCCAGATCTCTTTGTTTTCTGGGAATTATTGAGCTTCTAGTGCCATCAAGTTGATTCCATGTTTTTCCTTCTATTAGCGTTAAAAAAATCACCTTTGTTTAGATGATAATATGCTGTATATATGAAGGACTATCATCCAAAAGAAAGCCATAGCATTGTTCAGGACATGAAATTATAATCAGGAAAGTAAAAGCCAGTTGATAATGAGTGCATTGGGGAAACAATGGGATCTCTTTTATTGCATATGATAGTCTGCGAATCTAACAGACATTGATCAGACATGCTTTAATTTAAATTCCTGCTCTGAGCAGAGGTTTGGAGCCTAAGACCTAACTAGCTTCCTTCAGCTCTATGAGAGATGCTCATTTTATTTAATAAATAAATATATCAGGAAATATAAGCCACCGTTACTGTATCATATTAAAAAAATCTACAGACTAAAGCTACATTAAATTATTGTATGCATACATTAAAATGAAATCCAGGTGGTATTATTTTAAAGTTATATTTTGTAGGCATAGTCTTCTATGGCAGGGCTTTTCAACCTTTTTACCGATTGTACCACTTTTAGGATATGGCAATATTCGAGTACCACCTAGCAAGGTGTCAAAAACTTGATGACCAAAAAAAAAACATGTTCAAAGTTGCAATTGCACTGAAATGACTTATGATCATTTTTCACACTTATGACCATTGCAGCATGCCCAGGGTCATGTGATTTATATTTGGATGCTTGGCAACTGATTCATATTTATGATGGTCACAGTGTCCCAGGGTCATGTGATCCCCTTCTGCAACCTTTTGACAAGCAAAGTCAATGGCAGAGCTGCTGGTGGCCAAGTGCTAAGGCAGGACTTCTTTCCCTCCCTCCATTCCCTGCCTCCCTTTTTCTCATTCCCATCTCCTTATGAAGGAAGAATTTGAAAACCCCCCCCCCATATTTTCCCTCTTCCATATATTGATCAAACAAGGAAAGGCCTCCAGAGATAGAAAAGACAAGCTGCTGAGTGAACTAGCTTAAAAAGGCACATTCCCCTTTAAGAATTAGCTACTGGCTAGAAAAGAAAGTTAAGGAGTGCAGCTGGCACTTAAGGAAGAAAAATAAATGTAAGTACTGGCTGCCGGCTAAGGCAGCCTCCCCAAATGGCTCCATTCATAAGTAAAGGAATGCTATAGGCAAAATCCATTCAGGAGAAAAATACTTCAAAATCCCTTGCAGCAAAACTTACAGCTAACAACAGCAGAGCAATAGAAGCTAACAGGAGACATCAGCCAAATAGAAATTGTCAAACACTCTTTAAGAACACAAAGCCCACATTGCACAAATCCCAGAACTTCAGTCACAAAAGCACATAAAAATCCTTCCACTCTCCATCTCCCTTCCTCCTCCGTGCCTCACTCCAGCCATTGCTGCCTTTTTTCATTCCTCATGGAGGGCGACCCCTCCCCCACTGCATTTCTTGCCTGTTTGCTGCTGCCAGCACAGGTGGCTGCCACAGCAGTTGTAGATTGGCTCATGGCCGGCCTGCTTGATCTCCTCTCCCCCACCCTCCTCCTCCTTCTTCTTTCCCTTCGGTGCAGCTAGAGCTGACCCTGCCTCCTCCCAAGGCTGCTGCTTTTTCTCTCTCTCCCTCTCCCTCCCAAACTGCCTCCTTTTATAGCCTCTCCTGTCTCCGCCCCCCTCCTCCTTTCTCATGAGGGAGGGTGAGCCAGAAGTGAGCCTGGGGCCTTTGCAGCTCCAGAGGACTCTCTCACTGTAAGTCTTTGTCTGTGCTGGCTCTTTCCCTTCCCCACTACACTTGGCTAGGCAGGGCTGCGTACCACCTGCCACTCATTAATGTACCACAAGTGGTACGCGTACCACCGGTTGAAAAGCCCTGTTCTATGGTACCACAATGGTGGCAATCAATCACATCACACTGGTATATAGTTGAAAATAAATACTTTGTATTCACATTTTCTGTATCTGAAGCATTGAAAACAGTATTTTTGTAGTGAAATAAATTTCTACAAAAGGATGCTATAAAGGCTTTTCAAGACATACAGCACCATTACCAAGCACAAAGTAGACTAAAGAAAAACAAACTGAGTATGAAAAGAAAATAGCCTGAATGTTTAGAAATGGGAAACAGTAATGGGAAAGTAGGAATAATGAACATATCTTTCAAAGTTAGAGACATATGTGCTGTACCAGCAATACATACGTTTTGTTGTTGTTAGTTGCGAAGTCGTGTCCGACCCATTGCGACCCCATGGACAATGTTCCTCCAGGCCTTCCTGTCCTGCATGAAGAATATTGTAAAACCACTTGCAAGTCTAGGAAAAGGAGGAGGAAAGTACATCGGTGGTTATCTCAATCAGTTCAAGAGGAAAACTAGTAATACCATTCCCAAAATTGTGATTTATATCACTGTTTCAAAAAGTCTACATTTCCGTCCTTTCCTTTTCTTCTTTACCATCCCCTTCTCAGTTTTGTTCTCCACCACCATCTAACACTCTCTCACACACATTTGTCTTTCAAGACACTTGTACATGCAACTGATCAACTACTCTGTAATCCAAGAAAGTTTATGGGACAATAAATTTATTGTTGTTTTAAGCTGATGCTGCCTTCAATTCCTGAATAGAAGCTTAAATATAAATCTAACAAACAAATAATTAATTGCAATAATGTTTTCAATGCACATTTGGTTTTCAAACATTCCTACTACAGGAAAGACAAATGCAAAGGATAGAACTCTTGAACAATTTGCTGCTGAGCCAAAGG
Organism: Azemiops feae; assembly: GCA_023970755.1. Lineage (NCBI taxonomy): Eukaryota > Metazoa > Chordata > Lepidosauria > Squamata > Viperidae > Azemiops > Azemiops feae. The sequence continues at coordinate 887,081 of JALGBA010000135.1, forward strand.
AAAAATTGCAACAGATGTAACTATTCTCACCCCTCAACTATAAATGATACTTGCCAAAAAGCTTCCTCCAAACAGCTTCCTTCAGAGTTGAGAATTACAGATATTGGCTGCATCCACACATCATATTAAACTTTGTTATTTTTAACATTGCTTATCCATCTCCCTGGAGTTCTACAGCAGATTGCACCACAGATTAAACACATTACAGTATCTAAATTCAAACAAGATGCAAAAATATAAATCCTAGCCAAATTAGTTGGGAATGTTGGCCAAACCACAGCTGCACAAATCGGTCTATTCCTATCTAATGGTTGTTTCATTAGGTAGCATTAGAATATTATTTTTCTGGTTTTGGGATTATACTAAGAGGCCATATAGGTTTCTAATGTATCTCTTTTGTTTCTAGCTGGCACATTAATAAAGCAATGTTTGCTTTATGTTTAGCTTTTGACATGTTATATGAATTCTGTCGTATAGTATTTAACACCCTTTGAAACCAGTAGGGGAGAACATGACACATATCCAAGGAGAGTCTGACACATATCTGACCTCTCTTTTTTAAGAAGTACAGATGAGGCAATGGAAGGCTAGACCACAAAAAAAGGCAGAGACAAGGAAATTTTTGCCTGTGAATTTGTGAAGGAGAAAGTCTTGTCAATTCCTTGGACCATAAGATGACATTACAATAGTCTCCTCACTGGTCTATTAAAGCTTGAATAATCTGAACATGTAAAAAGAAAGCAAGGGATGCTGGAGAAGGCTCTTATGCTTGGGAAAAAACCCAAAGCAACAGAAAAATAGGCAACAACAACGCTGCATAATTCCTCTTCCAGCTATGTATACAGGTAGTCCTCGACTTATGACCACAATTCAGCCCAAAATTGATGTTGCTAAGTGAAACATTTGTTAAGTGAGTTTTGCCCCATTTTATGACCTTTCTTGCCACAGTTGTTAAGTGAATCTTTGCAGTTGTTAAGTTAGTAACACATTTGGTAAGTAAATCTAGCTTTCCCATTGGCTTGGCTTGTCAGAAGGTCACAAAAGGGGATCACGTGACCCTGGGACACTGCAACTGTCCTAACTGTGAGTGAGTTGCCAAGCATCCGAATTTTGACCATGTGACCAAGGGGATGCTGCAACAGTCCTAAGTGTGAAAAATGGTCATAGGTCACTTTTTTTCAGTGCCATTGTAACTTTGAACGGTCACTAAATGAACTGTTGTAAGTCGTTGACTACCATACCTGTAATACAGTCGTTCAAGAATTCCCCAACCCCTTACACTTTTTTGTTGGAGTAAACGGAGTAAATTGATTCGATTCTAGTTTCAACCGTTTGAGTTGTGTATCTCGCTCTCTTTAAAAAAGAAAAAAGAAAAGAATTATTTTTGGATAGTCCCGGCGCTACTAAATTTGTAAAGTCCTTCCAAGAGCCTTGGCTAAGCCGGCAATTCTCCCCTCGGTCACTTCTAGGCAGGCAGAGGAGGGCGTGCGCGCGCCCGGGCCGAGGCAGGGAGGCGGCCGCTCGCTTGGCCTTTCCTCGCCAAGGGCGGGGCGGGAGCGAGAGAGGCGGGCGGGCGAAGGGGGAAAGGAAACAAGCGGGAGTTATTCGCCGGCGCTCGGGCTGGCAGCGAAGACCTGGCGGGTCGCTCCTTCGCTCTCTTGAGAGGGAGAGAAACCCAATTTGGCTGGAAGCGATTCTTCCCTGGAGAAATCAGGGGAAGTCGAGCGAGCGAGCTTAGCGGGTGCGCGCGGGAGTTTTCCCCGAGTCTGTCCCGCCAGCTGTGGGACCGGGGCAGGCGGCGAGCTCCCAGTTTGCCTGCAGCGGGCAGGCGGCGAGCTCCGCTGCAGCCTTCCCAGGTTGCTGAGCCAGGTTAGGATGAAACAGGGAGCGGTCAGCATTGGCGGCTGAAAGCTGCCGAGCGCGCCGTCGATGGTTGGAGATCGCCGGGACCACCTCGACTCCTCCTCTCCCGTCCCACCCTGGGCACTCCCGAGTCTTGGCCGGGTGACGTCTGCCATGGGCTCGCCCTCCCTCCAACCCTCCCTCTTTGGGAAGACTTCTTGAGTCCTAATTTCTCTTTCCGCCGCAGGAAGCTTCTCTCCTAGGGAAGTGGAAGGGACGAGCGACGCTGAACCCGGCTCTGCCGAGGGAAAATGCGAGCCGGGTGGTTGCTGGCCGGTTTCTCCGTGCTCAGCCTCCTCACTCAAGGCTACCTGGCTGGGACGACGGCAGAAGACTCCGAGGGACCGAACGGGACGGCCAAGTTGGAAGAAGACTCTGAGACGCGACCTCCCCCTTTCCAGCCCCACCTCATCTTCATTCTGGCCGACGATCAGGGCTTCAGAGACGTTGGTTATCACGGCTCAGAGATCCGGACTCCCACTCTGGATAAACTAGCCGCGGAAGGAGTTAAGCTAGAGAATTACTATGTCCAACCAATGTGCACCCCGTCCAGAAGTCAGTTCATCACTGGGAGGTAGGTGATAATGGGTGTGTGTGTGATCATTAACTTGATCACAGTGACCTTGTCTGAAAAAAAGATGTTTATTTTATTTAATGAATAGATTAGTCTTTTTAAAAAAAATAGTTTGGTGTGCTTATGTCCTCTTTTATTTCCCAAGTGGTCTTTGACAACACCACACAAATCTGAGGACATTCTAAACATCAATTTAGCACAATTCTAAATATAACTGCTCAGAATTAAGTCTCATTGAATTTAGTGGGTGGGCTTACTTCCAGTAAACTGAGAATCTTATTTTGCTGATGAGAGAATCTTATGAGGTCATTTTCTTTTTAAAGCATCGCAACTCCACATTGTTTGTTACAGACTAACACATCACACCTGGAAATGGGGACTTATTGGAAGCCCAAATCAACACCTATACTTTATTAAATCCATTCTTTCTTAGGTAGATGTAACTTAAAATTACTGATTTTATAATATTTCGATAGCACCCACCTAATTTACATAACTCCATGTTTTTCTCACTCTGTTCATGTCAGTAATATCAGATAGCCTAGTTTATTTTTCTTAAATATTATTCATTTTTAGAAAGTATAAAATTTAAGTAGTATATAATAAAAATACATAATAAAATAATAAAAAATATCAAACTAAACAATCCATACTATCAAAAAAGAAAGGAATGAAATGAAACAGGAAAAAAACTACCTTATATATTAAACTCACAATCATTAGCTTACAAAAAAATATGATATAATCTTAATGGAAAATATTATTGTATAATATCATAAAACCTATGCCAAAGAAGGACATATCACTTCATTCTTTGATAAGTATGAAATAGATAAGTTACACATTTTCAAACGCAGTCTTTACTATCTGGAATAATATCACTTTTCCAATTTTTCAATGGTACAATCATACTTTCTCATGGACAGTTATTCCAGAGCTGTGGTATATAATTGAATATCACATTAATATCTTTAATATTTAAAAAATTCCCCATAAAACCACTTGCATACATAAAATACAATTCCTCCCAAAGTGTCGAAAGATTCACAGGATCTTTCTTATTAATCAGCTGGTATCAATACCATTTAAATATGTTTAAATACCAATAGCATTTAAACATGTTTAAGAACATGAATCTATTGATGGGACAATATTGGAGATTTAAATTCTTTAGCCCAGCGGTCTCCAAACTTGGCAATTTTAAGACTTGTGGACTCCCAGAATAGGAAAGCATCACATATGCTTCTGAAGCGGCCAAAACTTCTGGCCAGAATGAGCCATTAAATGTTGAAAATATGGCCACTGATTTGAGTTCAGATGACTCAATTCTCTTTAAAGTCAGGAAAAATCTTTAAAATAGTCTTATATAAGAATTTATTAAAGTTGCTATCCTGGCTTCCACCCATACTTTCCAATAAAATATTTATCACCTATTTTTAAAGTAGAATTTTTCCAAAGAGTTAGATTCATGATCAGAACCCAGTCTACACCACAATATAGCCCAAAGATATCTCCCAGCCTGTAGTCCTGAAAATAAGACTCCTTTCCTACTAGATGTTCTAAGAACTTATATCATGATTGCTGAAGGTATAAATAATAATTTTCCAACAAAGGCCATAAAGCATTATGATGCATTAAATTTTGATTTACATATTTATGACTGATATAATTTAAGTGCAATGATATTTTTGCAAATCAGATAAACCATCTTTCCTCAAATTGTAAGTAGTTCAGCTAATGAAAGCCTTGGTGGACTACCATCCCAAATAAATTTTCCAAGTAATCTATCAACCTGAAAAAAATATTTGCTATTAATACTGGGATACTTCTAAGATCATAAATCAAATAAGGGACAATATACATTTTAATAAAATTACTGTTACTCTCAGACACAATGGAATTTTAATACATCTATTTACACTTATTTTTTTTTTTTTAAGTTTCAACATATTTTACCTGTTTAGAAATCTTTTGGGGGAATATGCCATCCCAATTAATGAATATAATCAGTGGAAATCACAAAACTCAGATCTTTATACTCTTTACATACTGCAATGATATGCTGAGCAGGGGTCTTCAAACTTGGCCCTTTTATGACTTGTGGACTTCAACTCCCAGAATTCCTCAGCCAGCGTGCCTGGCTGAGGAATTCTGGGAGTTGAAGTCCACAAGTCATAAAAGGGCCAAGTTTGAAGACCCCTGTGCTAGAGCCTAAGGGAAGTAAGCAAGATTTATCCCAGTTAATTTTATAGCCAGAAAATTTTCTAAAACACTGTACTACCTATATAAATTATGCTGCGTATTTATTGCAAAATATCATTGGGCTATAAAAATAATATCCTACCAAAGCAAAATCCACATTGCCTAAAGGTTTCCATATAATCCTAGCTAAAGGATCAAGGATTAAATTGGAAAGCAAGGGTGGAGCGGCAGCCTGCCAGATACCACACTGTTGTGGTTTCTGATACTCTAATGTACCATGGCAAATAATACATTTTAATCCAATGAACAAAATCCCTTAGAAAACCAGCAAAGCTAATTACTTGCTTTGAAAATTTAATCTGAACTAAATCAAAGGGCTTTTCTGAAACTATAGATATTAGTAAACTGAAGTCCCTTCTGTCTTCAGCTATATCTAATCAGTTAATAAATATACTGTAAATTGCCTGTGGGAGGGAATTTTCTGAAGAATGGTAACATGTAAATAGAATAGAAACATACAGTAAAAGAATGTAGCCTTGGCTTGTCCAGCTCACACAAGTCATATCACAATATGCCTATGATAACCCACAGACATGTTTCTTTTTTATTAAGATATTTTTTAAAGATAGTAACAGTACAAGGGAGAGAAATAATTAATTAATTAATTAATATGTATGCTTATATCATCTGTTACCTCTGCATATGTATGCCTGCATCATTTTCTTTCCTTTCTGAAATATATAACGATCAGGGCATCTGTTTGCAGTGACTTTCACTATTCTTTTGGTAGACCCCCTTCAGTACATATTGTCAAAAAACCACTATAATGATCCTTGATTGTTTGCCTTGGGTTCTGCATTTAATGCTTGTTGATTTTTTTATAAGCCTTGACTGGGAGAGTTGATTGCCTTCTGTGACCACCTAACCAATAAAGTAGTTAAAATCATACTATCCACATTAATTAATGAAATAGACCTATTACTTATGTATAACTTAACATCTTTACATGGTTTTAAAATCAGCCTTAGATATACCCCATAGAACAATAGCATCATTCTTGACCTGATTTTATTTATCCTGCCTGTCTTCCTTGGAAGGAAGCATAAATCAGGGCCTTTGCACCCTGAGGTTTTCACCTGCAAAATTAAAGTTTCAAGTGTATGAATGAAAGCTAAGATCGTTTCATTTGTTGTCATCTTAAAATCTTAACTCCTTTTTGTGGCATTATTTATGGATTATCTAATCAGAAATGTGTCAGCTGAAAGATATACAATTTTGCCAAATTTCAAATCCAATAAAACTTGATACAGGGGGAACACATCAAAATACAGTTTTAACATACTTGCCATTCTTTTCCTCAGGTTAAGTTCATTCCATAATGCTTCTGGTTCTCTATCAACAAGGTTCAGGATTTCAAAGCAATTCCTGATGTTCTTGAATTTCTGAAAATGTACCTTTAGGTTTATTTCTAAAGTATTTCATTTTGAACCAATTTCAAGGGTCATGTTTGCTTTTAAAATAATACATCATTGGAGATGAACTTATTAACTTTAATTCCTGATGATATTTTAAGTTGTAGAACATCTCCAAAGAGACTTTGCTTGAACAAGTCCAGAAAAGAGTCCATAAGCATCTTCTAAAAATGTTTAAATATTGTTGTTGTTGTTAGTTGCGAAGTCGTGTCCGACCCATCACGACCCCATGGACAACGTTCCTCCAGGCCTTCCTGTCCTCTACCATCTTCTGGAGTCCATTTAAGCTTACGCCTACTGCTTCAGTGACTCCATCCAGCCACCTCATTCTCTGTCGTCCCCTTCTTCTACTGCCCTCAATCTTTCCCAGCATTAGGCTCTTCTCCAGGAGTCCTTCCTTCTCATTAGGTGGCCAAAGTACTTGAGTTCAACTTCAGTATCTGGCCTCTAAGGAGCAGTCAGGGTTGATCTCCTCTAGGACTGACCGGTTTTGATCGCCTGCGGTCCAGGGGACTCGCAGGAGTCTTCTCCAGCACCATAGTTCAAAGGCCTCAATTCTTTTGCGTTCAGCCTTATTATGGTCCAACTTTCACAGCCATACATTGCAACTGGGAAAACCATGGCCTGACTATACGTACTTTTGTTGGCAGGGTGATGTCTCTGCTTTTTAGTATGCTGTCTAAATTTGCCATAGCTTCCTCCCCAGGAGCAAGCGTCTTTTAATTTCTTGGCTGCAGTCCCCATCTGTGGTGATCTTAGAGCCCAGGAAGATAAAAATCTGTCACTACTCCATTCTTCCCCATCTATTTGCCAGGAATTGAGAGGGCCGGATGCCATGATTTGGTTTTTCTTAATGTTTGAGTTTCAAGCCAACTTTTGCACTCCCCTTCTTCACCCGCATCAAGAGGCTCTTTAGTTCCTCTTCACTTTCTGCCATTAGAGTGGTATCATCTGCATATCTTAGGTTGTTGATATTTCTCCCGGCAATCTTAATTCCAACTTTTGATTCATCTAGCCCTGCCTTTCTCATGATGTGCTCTGCATATAAGTTAAATAAGCAGGGCGACAGAATACAGCCTTGCCGCACTCCTTTCCCAATTTTGAACCAATCAGTGGTTCCGTGTCCAGTTCTCACTGTTGCTTCTTGACCCGCATATAGGTTTCTCAAGAGACAAATAAGATGGTCTGGGACTCCCATCTCTTTAAGAACTTGCCACAATTTGTTGTGATCCACACAATCAAAGGCTTTAGCATAGTCAATGAAGCAGAAGTAGATGTTTTTCTGGAACTCCCTAGCTTTCTCCATGATCCAGCGTATGTTGGCAATTTGATCTCTAGTTCCTCTACCTCTTCGAAATCCTGCCTGTACTTCTGGAAGTTCTCGATCCACATACTGCTGGAGTCTAGCTTGTAGGATTTTAAGCATAACTTTACTTGCATTGAAATGATTTTCATGGTGCGATAGTTTGAACATTCTTTGGCATTGGCCCTTTTTCTTGGAAATTGGAATGTAACTGACCTTGTCAAGTCCTGTGGCCACTGTTGAGTTTTCCAATTTGCTGGCAATTGCTGTAGCACTTTACTGCATCGTCTTTTAAGATTTTTGAAGAGCTCACTGAATACTATACCTCCACTACTTTTGTTGTTGCTCAGGCTTTTTTCCTAAGGCCCATTTCACTTCACATTCTAGGATTCTGTCTTCGAGGTCAGTGACCACCCCATCGTGTGTTATCAGGGATCTAGCCGTTCTTGTATAGTTCTTGCTGTGTAATTTTGCCACCTCTTTCTTAATCTCTTCTGCCTCTGTTAGGTCCCTGCCATTTTGGTCCTTTATCATGCCCTTCTTTGCATGAAACGTTCCCTTCATATCTCCAATTTTCTTGAAGAGATCTCTGGTTCTCCCTATTCTATTGTTTTCTTCTATTTCTTTGCACTGTTCATTTAAGAGGGCATTCTTATCTCTTCTAGCTATTCTCTGGAATTCTGCATTCAATTGGGTGTATCTTTCCTTTTCTCTCTTGCCTTTCGCTTTCCTTCTTTCCTCAGCTATTTGCAAAGCTTCCTCAGACAGCCATTTTGCTTTCTTGCATTTCTTTTTCTTTGGGATGGTTTTAGTTGCTACCTCTTGTACAATGTTGCGAACCTCCATCCATAGTTCTTCAGGCACTCTGTCTATCAGATCTAATTCCTTAAATCTATTTGTCACCTCTACTGTATATTCATCAGGGATATGATTTAGTTCATACTTGAGTGGCCTAGTGTTTTTCCCTACTTTCTTCAATTTAAGCCTAATTTTTGCAACGAGAAGCTCATGATCTGAGCCACAGTCAGCTCCTGGTCTTGTTTTTACTGACTGTATAGAGCTTCTCCATCTTTGGCTGCCAGAGCACATATTCAATCTGATCTTCTGGTGTGACCGTCTGATGATGTCAATGGTGTGAGACGTCCTTGGGTTGTTGGAAAAGAGTGTTTGCTATGACCATCGTATTCTCTTCACAAAATTCTATCAGCCTGTGCCCTGCTTCATTTTGTACTCCAAGGCCAAACTTGCCTGTTATTCCGTTTATCTTTTGGTTTCCTACTTTAGCATTCCAATCCCCCATGATGATAAGGACATCATTTTTTGGTGTTGATTCTATAAGGTGCTGTAGGGATTCATAGAACCGGTCAATTTCATCCTCTTCAGCACCAGTGGTTGGGGCATAGACTTGGATTACTGTGATAGTGAATGGCTTGCCTTGGATTCGCACTGAGATCATTCTGTCATTTTGGGGATTGTATCCCAGTATTGCTTTTCCTACTCTTTTATTGACTGCCTATGAAGGCTAGCTCCATTTCTTCTGAGGGTTTCTTGCCCCAGTATATAGCCTGATGGTCCTCTGAATGAATTCACCCATTCCTGTCCAGTTTCGTTCGCTGATCTCCTAAGATGTCGATTTTCAGTCTTGTCATCTCTTGTTTGCCACGTCCAGTTTGGGCCCTTGATTCATGATCTTAGCATCCAGGTTCCTATGGATAAAATCTTTAGCAACTCATCCGGGACTTTCCTTTGCACGCACCAGATGCATCCACAGCTGAGGCGTAACCTTTCGGCTTTGGCCCTAGTCTCTTCACTCTTTCTGGCGCTACTAGTACTAGATAGCCCTCTGCTCTTCCCCAGTAGCATATTGGACACCTTCCGACCTGAGGGGCTCATCTTCCAGCGTCATATCTTTTTGCCTTTTAGTACTGTCCATGGGGTTTTCATGGCAAAGATACTGGAGTGGGTTGCCATTTCCTTCTCCAGTGGATCACATTTTGTCAGAACTCTCTGCTATGACCTGTCCGTCTTGGGTGGCCCTGCATGGCATAGCTCATAACTTCATTGAGTTACGCAAGCCCCTTCGCCACGACAAGGCAGTAATCCATGAAGGAGTTCATGAATTTATATATGCAATTGAAACAATAATTATCAAAATTTATAATAAATAAATAAAGTCCTTTGCATAAAAAGATTAAAACTCAAACTTAAAAATGGATTTGGTACAATAACAAAAAATTTGAAATAATGTTTAAGATACAATCTGGATTTCAATAAATTCTACTTATTACCAAATCAGAAACTTTCTAAACAAACTATGATATCTTTTGCTGCAGGATATCATATTCAATATATCTTCTTTGAGACGTATATAAATGCAATCAACATACAATTAACTAATACATGCCTTTGAGACTCTTTCCAATATGAGCAATATCTGTAAAAAAGTAGTTTTATAGATGGAAGAAGAAATACAATTGCTATTGACAAGAAAATATTAGTCTGATTTTCTATATCCATACCCTTACTTCTTCCTCGTGCCAAACAAACTAAGACAAATCTTTAGCAAGTCAGATGAGGAAAGATATTTTAGCAAAATAAATATCTATTGCATGCAAGATTAATTATTTATAGCTTTCTGGGGGAATCTACATTCCAATTTAAAAGAACTAATTATATTTCCCAAAACCAGTGTGACTAGCTACCAAATTAACATTCTTGTCAACTATTCTTATATCCCATTTGAATTTTAAATAACTCTATTTTTTAAAGCTACCCAAGTATCACTTCATCTTGGTACAAATGCTTAGTTCACACACAACATTTTTAGCATTTTTACATATGTCTTGCAGTTCTGAAATGATCTCTCCTGTTTCACGTGCTATATTTAATTCTGGAGTATTACCATATAATACCAACAATGGCTTACAGCTGCTAACCTGGAAAAGTGAACAGGATGGGACATTATTGCTAGTGATGGCTTTACTGCTTCCTAGTTCTAAAAATAGTACCGCTCTATAAAACCTAAGACTGCATCCAATTTTGGTCACATTATAAAAAAGGTGTTGAGATTCTGGAAATAGTGCAAAGTAGAGCAATTAAGATAATTAAAGGCCTGGAGACTAAAACAAATGAAGAACGGTTGCAGGAATTGGGTATGGCTAGTCTAGAAAAAGGAGGACTAGGGGTGACATTAGAAGTATTCCAGTATTTAAGGGGCTGCCACAAAGAAGAGGGGGTCAACTTATTTTCCAAAGCACCAGAAGGCAAGACAAGAAACAATGGTTGGAAACTAATCAAGGAGAGAAGCAACCTGGAATTAAGGAGAAACGTCCTAACAATGAGGACAATTAACTGTGGAACGGCTTGCCTTCAGAAGTTGTGGGTGCTTCATCCTGGAGGTTTTTAAAAAGAGACTGGACAGCCACTTGTCTGAAATAGTGTAGGGTCTCGTGCATGAGCAGGGGTTGGACTAGATCTCCAAGGTATCTTCCAACTCTGTTCTGATTGAAATAAGATATAAGCATTTATATAATCAAGAAATTGCCATCTTCTATTTACAGTTCAGTTAAAATCATCTAAATAGAATTATAGACAACAAGAAAACATCTAAAAAGAGAGGAACAAGAAAAGTTAAGGCAAAAACAATAAGTCCTGATTAATAGACACAATATAATTACTTCCTTTCTAATGTCAATTTCATTATATATATTGCTTGGGTTTACTGCTACTAAAAAGCATTTCTAGTGAGGGCAATTCATAATCCTATTATAATAGAATATAATTATTAAATTAATGTCAAACTCATAGTGAAGAAAGATTTTTTTGCTTTGTGTATGAAGACAACTGTTTAGAAACTAAAAAAAAAACCTTTTGTTCATAAAGTGTATCTTAGCTAGCTACCCAGGAATCTGTTTAAGAACATGAACATGAATCAAAATCCAGGTTGCACACTGTAATAGACTTCACTGAAATTTCATCAGAGTTCAGTCTCTACTGCAGTTTTTTCTGCTTCTGCTGTTTCACAGTGGTGTATTGCAAGATCAATGTAGTAGCATCCTACAGGTATGCGTGGTTTGGCTGCAAGCTCACAATTTTTGCATCCTAATGAAAACCACTGGAAGAAGCAACTCCCTTGTTAATTTAAGAAGATCCACATTGACTTGAGTCACCTTTCAACTTTAGTCGCTACCATAATTACCTACTCAAAAGGTAACTGTCAGCCTGGCCATCATCGCTTTCTTTCAAGCTTGCTGCCAGCTGCCATGGAAATAGGGAGGGAGGGATCATGGGCATTTGGGAGGGGAAGCGTGCAGGTGGTGTGAGACTGGAATTGCTGAGAAGCTATGGGAAGGCTTGGACTCAGAAAGGCCATCTTGGGTTCTTTTAACAACTTCAAGGCCAACAGTCCTGGGAACAGCATGAATGAGGGCGGCGCGGAGCACCTGGACCAGAGACGTTCCCAAAACATTTTCCTGGCCGATGATTGGCCTCTGGTTGCCAGGCTCTGGGGCGTGGACTCTGGGGTGATTTTCAATTTGTCTTTTTCATGTACGTTTGCTTCAGACCTTGCTGAGTCTTGCTGCAATCAGTTCTTTCCTAGTAAAAGTACCTTTTCTCTGAACCTATGGAGTCAAGGGCTTTCTTTCCTAGGGATTGATCAAGGGAATCCTGACAGTAACCTTATTTTCATAGATTAATCATTTTTAATTTTATATTTGTGTTTTTATTGGTCTGGGACTATAAATAAAATTAACCATTAAGATTGGATTATGAAGCGGAATCTATGTTGATAAATCTCATTTGGAAACTTTGATAAATTCCACTTGGAAATTTTTCCCCAGCAAAAAAACAAAGAAGAAAGTTGACTACGAATCACAAAACAGCATTTTATTGAATTAGTAACACATCATTGAATGTTGTTCATATTTATTCTTAGTAAATCACTGTATGAAAGGAGGATTCAATAGGTGTCAAATTGACAAAATGATGAGGGCTTTTATTTACATGTCACAAAAGCTCAAGATCAGACAGACAAATATTAATACAAATATAAAATAAGGATGTACAAAACGCAACTGCACAGGTAGTTAATGGGGCTGGTTATACGCCACATATAACACCACTATTATGGGAGCTGCACAGGTGGGGTGCAGTTCAAGGTGTTGGTTGTCACCTTTAAAGCCTTAGATGGCTTGGAAGCGGGTTACCTAAGGCAGAGGTCACCAACCTATCTTTGTTGGCAGACCAGAGGGAAAGGGAGGGGGCAGCATTTTACGCCCACGCTTGCACATGTGCATGAACGGGGCCGTGAGCATGCACGTGATGCAAATGGGGCAGTGCTAGCACCCACATGATACTTGCTAGCCCTGCCCCATTCTTGCGTGGCACGGCGTCCCGTTTTTATGCCCCAAGGCATGGCGGTAGCCCATTTTCGCATCCCGCAGCGCGGCGGCCTATTTTCACACCCCGCAGTGCGGTGGTGGCCCATTTTCACGGCCCAAGGTGCAGTGTCCTGTTTTCATGCCACGCAGTGCAGCGGCATCCCATTTTCACGCCTTGCAGCATGGCAGCATCCCATTTTCACGGCCCAAGGCGCTGCATCATTTTCGTGCCCCGTGGCACTAGCGCAAGTGGTGGGGTGTGCGCGCACACGTGCGCACACTGGCCAGCCTGTCCCGCAGCCCAGTGGCCAGCAGGCCACGGCCCAGTAGTGGGCCGCGGCCCGCAGGTTGGGGACCCCTGACCTAAGGAATCACCTTCTCCCAATAATTTCTACTTATCCAATTCTTTGTACTAGACTGGGGATGTTACAGATCCCATCAGCCAAGGAATGTCAGCTTGTGAGGACCAGGATGCGTGCCTTTTTGGCAATAGCCCCTGGCTTTTGGAAAATTCTTCTTTTAGAGCTCAGGATGGCCCTGGCCCTATTACCCTCTAAAGGCTTGTAAGGCTGTAAAGACTTGGCTATGTGCCTGAGCTTGGGGTAATGAAACTGTTAAGGATCCCATTACCTGCTTGCATTGCTAATTCCGTGTTTCCCCGAAAATAAGACTGGGTCTTATTTTTTTTTGCCTCCAAAAGAGGCACCAGGTCTTATTTGTGTGGGGGGGGTGTCTTCTATACTCACCTCCAGCACCGACAGCCCCGCCCAGCCAGTCCACTTGTTCTGGGGGTGAAGGACCAGCTTCATTCTGCAACTGCATTCCAGCCTGCATTTGCAGTCAGACCTTTCCGGAAGGCCTCTGCAGCCAAGAACCGAGCTATGGATTCAATCCATAACTCAGTTCTCATCTGCATTGGCCTTTCAGAAAGGCCTGTGACTGAGAAATACAGCCCTGGCTGAAGACGCCGCAGAAGAAGTGGGCCAGCAAGGAGAGGCCTGGCTGCAAGATAAGTGGGTGCGGGGCGTGTGAGGCAGCTCCCCACCCCCACCCTAGCTTGATTTTTAGGCATGCGCCTCACCCCAAAACTAGGGCTTATTTTTGAGGTGTGGCTTACATTAGGCCCACCCCCAAAAATCAAGCTAGGGCTTATTTTCAGGGTAGACCTTACTTTCAGGGAAACACGGTTTTTATGTAATTATTATGATAATTTTTGGTTGCCTTTGTGTAATTTTTGTGTTTTTATGGTTTTAATTATTGTGACATTATTTGCTGCCCAGAGTCAATAGGATTAAGATGGATGCCTATAGAAAGTAAATGAGTGAGTGAGTGAGTGAGGATTAAGGGTAGTGTTTTAAGTTCCAGTTTGTTGACAAAGAACAGGTCTTAGTTTCTACTTGGCATCAAAGAACCAATTCATGTGATTTTATACCATGGAGCTCTCTTCTAGGAGGACTGATAATTGTCTGATAATTGTCCTGCAAAGTCAGACAGGCCAAGCTATAAAGGTAAAGAGCTAGATTAAGCCAATAATTGACCATCCAGACTGTGGTCTCCACCTTCAATAAAACTGACTCAAGTGAGTTTTAGAGAAACGTTGTGATAATTGGGGGGTTTCCTGGAGAAATTTGGACAGAAGCAATCCTAGTGGGGCAAAACTGGAAGAAAATCTTGACCACCTCTTGATCTCAAGATCTTGGGAATAAAATGCAATCTTAGTGACATGGTCATGTAGGCCATTCTGGAACCAAAGACATGGAGAATTGCCTCCAAGTGTTTAAAATACAGAGCTTGTTCGATCCTATGTCTCTCAATGCTCCAAAAGCAGGACTTAGACTTCTTGGTGTACAAGTCTGTCCAAAAAGCCTCAAGCCCCAAAAGATTGACTCTCCCTTTACTAAGTTGTAAAGTAGTTTAATTTGATTTAGTGCTTGGTCACCTCCCATTTGGGATGCTGCAATATGCTCCACATGGGGCTGCCCTTGAAAACCAGCCAGAAGTTGTAGCTGATCTGTAGCAGCGTGCACAGTTTTGGTGCCCCAGGGTTCACCCAAGTAACACCACTGCTTCATGAGCTTCACTGGCTTCCAGTTGCTTTCCGGTGGCAATTCAAGATGTTGGTTATTACCTTCAAAGCCTTACATAGCAGAGGGCCAGTTATTTGCAGGAGTGATTCTCCCTGAGGGTATCTGCCCATACCCTCCCTTAAATGTTGCCATCTGACAGGAATTTGGAAGCCCACCTTCCCAGCCCTTTGGAACAGCCTCCCATATCAGAACCAAGGGATCCCTACCCTTTTAACTTTCCAGAGAGTTGTGAAGACCTGACTCTTCCCCATGCTTTGGGCTAGGATAGGGGTTGAGCCGTGAGGATGATTGGCACCAGGGAAAAGGAACTTTTATTTTTAACTGTGTATTTAATGGATTTTGTGAGTCCCTGGTGGTAGTATATACCTATCTATTTTGCCTAGGGGCAAATACCATAAAGAAACCGCTTGAGCTTTTACAGGAATTGTTCTGGGCTTCCGGCACCTGCCAAAATCTTGACAGACTAAAGCAAAGCAAACTTTGCATAACTCTCTGATAAATCCTAAGAAGAAAATAGGGAGGATCCCTCCTATGATGCTTCTTGCTTAGCATTGATTCAAAGCTGATGTTTCTCTTTACTCTTCCCTCTCACAACTCAGTACCAGATTTCACCACATACCTAGAGTATCCACCACATACCTTCACATAAGATAGGGGCCCATAAAAGCCCTGTAAATATACAAATAGTGCAATCTATGAATGATTCAGACTTATTGTAGTCATTCTTCTTAGAAATTTTCCTAGATTACTCTCAAAAGTGCTAAGCACTCAGGACTGCAAATATCCTGTAACATATCTTTAACAATTATGACTAATTAGGAAGTTAGAACAATATCACTCACGGTTTAGACTTCCTGTTTGGCTATTAAATCATGTAACGCTGTGCTAATAATCAGATGTCTTGTATTAAAAGCTAATTTTCACATCAGGAAATATTAACACTGATGGTTTCAGAAATGTTGAAAACTTCAAAAACAATTCTAAACCTTCATTTCTGGTGCCTTTTCCTATAATGGGGAAGGGAAGAGAGACATTTACAGCTGTGTTATAAACATATAATTCCATTCAGTATTCAGTATGCATGATCTGAATGTTTTATAACAGTATAAATACTTTTTAAAAATACCAACTCCACAGGACTGAAAATTCTTCTCTGATGTGCTAATTCCGCATAAAGGTAGTTCTCAACTTACAGTCACAATTGGAAGCAGAATTTCCAATTGCCAAACACCCAAATTTTGATCACATGACTGCAGTGTTTTTTTTGTCATAGAACTCACAGGAACGGAGTTCTGGCACCTTTTTTTGACAGATTTTCCAAGTTTTAAAAGTAACTTTTGAAAATTTGATGTTTGGTCCACGTGGACTTGAATCGCCCTGTCGAGTGTAATAGGTCAGTGGCAAAATCATTAAAACGGTGCATGCGGGCTGCTTGTGTGTTGAGTCCGATGCATGAGTACTTCGTCCGTGCTGGTTGTGATGCCACTGCTCAGCTTGTGGCACTGCTCAGCTTGTGATTGGTCGTGCGCTGAGTGCTTACTGCGGGCGGCGACCGTTATGTTTCGTTACACAACTCACATGTGTGGGTGTGTGTACAGTGATTGACTATGTGCGAAAGGTAAATAATTTCTTTATTTTGAAAAATTGTTGGTGAATTGAAAATCTTTTTTTAATTTTTAGTGTAAAATTTACTATGAACATTTGCCTTAAATACAATAAATTAAATTTATGTTAAGAACTGAATATATAATTTTTTAAATAAAAGATTAACAAGATATGAGTTCCGGCACCTTTTTTCTTACAAAAAAAGCACTGCATGACTGTGTGGATGCTGTCACAGTTGTGACAGGTCTGGTTGTAACTCACTTTTTTCCATGCCATTGTAACTTTGAATGGTGGCTAAACAAATGGTGTTTACAGAATTATCTCCAGCAGGAACAGACAGGAAAGACATGCCTGTTAAAATTTTGTCTGTACTAAGTATCAAACAATAGACAAGGGGAACTCAAGGAATTATTCAGGGGAAAAAGAAAAAAAAAGGCCATTTACCAAGTTCCATGTAACCAGCAAATCAAAGAAGCAAGAAACACAGATTTCCGGCAGGTATCTTTAATGCCAGTCAGGGATAAAAACCGAATAAAAGAACCCCATAATGACTGAACCCCCAGAGTTATAGTGAGCTAATTAAATTAGAAACATTTTCTTCCCCTGATTCTCACATTGTGAGATTGTATTGCCTCTCTCACATGTTTCTTTTCCATCTCTCACACCATTCAAGGTGAATTCCTAGTCTAGTGACAGTATAACCAAATACCCAAGAATCTGCCTAAAATATCATCTGATTTTTTTAAAAAAGAAAATATTAAAATAAATATTGCTGCTATTGGTTTCTGTTCCTCATTTCAATATATCTGAGATTTGGTGAATTGCAGTAACAGAAACCTGTTATTCTTTGTAGAACCTGCCTCTCAGGGTTGTTGCTAAACATTATTTAATGAAGGCTGCTATTTGAGATATTTTGAATTCTCATAGAAACTGTCATGTGGGTGTGGGTCTGAATGGATTTTGTACATAACTGGACAAATGGTATTAATAAAAATGCATCTGTATAAAGTGTTAATTAGCCCCCCATACCTATGGACAAAAAGAATTTATAATTCCACCATCCAAATTTTATTTATTCCACACGATGCTTTTAACCATCCAAATTAAAAATAGCCCAGCTGATATTTGCAGTCTACTTTACTATTTATAAACAGATTATTTTCCAAACATAAAAATTAATTGATTTGCATTGTAAATTAATGGATCAAACTATTTACATATCTTTGCATAGAAAAAAAAGAATATGAAAGGGTTTTATAAGAATACTTTGACCCCTCGTTAAAATAAACAGCCACCCATACATCATAATTATTAAAAAATTGTTACCTTTCCCTAAGAATGCTGCTTTTTCTGCATTCATTCAATAAAGCAATATTTATAAACCAAGTAAAATATCAGCAAATTGTTTATGTAAAGTTTTCAAGATCCTGATAACATCTGAGTTCGCTAACAGCGCAGCTAGTATTATTTGAACCTGAGTCAGCCATATCACATTTAAAAGTAACCCAGTATAGCTAGTGAGTTAGGAAATCCAGCAAAAAATTCAGTGGCAGAATTGCAATTTCCTAACTATGGTTCATTCAAATTGGATACTAATGTTCAAAGATTTGTTTTTACAACTCAATGGTATTATAATGATCTAGTTAAGTTTTAATTTAAAAATATGGTGATTTATTTCCAAAAATTCACTTAAAAAAGGAAATGAGCAGGAACTAATCATTTGACAGCAATAAAATTAAGCAGTTAAACTGCTAAAAGTAAATATAAACCTTCAAGGCCTAAGCAATCAAAGCTATTAAAGTTTCCACCCCCAAAATAGCATCTCATTCCCAAGGACATTACAATATATTATGCTCTTTATAACTTTTGTATATATATATGTGGTAATCTCAGTAACATCCAAATCGTTCAAGAACTGCACTCCTTAGGTATATCCATCTGGACAAACTACAGTTTTCATTAAACAATGTATGTCAAATAATTTAGTTTTCTTTAGAAAATTTATCCATGTAGGAATATGAGGCAGAATACTCTGAAAACATATAAGAAATTATTAAACTGAAGAACAGTGGCTGTGTTAAACATTCTTCATCTTAAAAAAAATAATCTTGTAGTACTAAAGAAACCCAACTATACCAGGCATTTAAATTTTCTGCTACAATTTCTACTTTAAAATGTGTTCTCAAGAGATTGGACAACAAAATACAGGAAAACAGAGTAGGAAGGGACATTGGAGATCCTCTAGTCCAACCCCCAGCTCAAGCAGGAAACCTATACCATTTCAGACAAGTGGTTGTCCAATCTCTTCTTAAATATCTCCAGTGATGGAACATCCACAACTTCTGAAGGCAAGTTTTTCCACTGATTAATTGTTCTATCAGGAAATTTCTCTACAGTTCTAGGTTGGTCCTCTCCTTGATTAGTTTCCATCCATTGCTTCTTGTCCTGCCTTCAGGTGCTTTGGAGACTAGGTTGACACCCCCCCCCTCTTCTTTGTGGTAGCCCCTCAGATATTAGAATATTGCTATCATATGTCACCACTAGTCCTTCTTTTCATTAAACTAAACAGACCCAATTCCTGCAACCGTTCTTCATATGTTTTAGCCTCAAGTCCCCTAGAGACTAAATGTTGTTTTCAAATGATTAAATGATGTTTCAGTTTGTTTCTTTTAGAAGTATGAGTTAAATGGGTTTGAATATCTGATTGTTAGAAGTAATCTAATGCAATGAGCTGTTATCGGTTTCAAAATAATGCAAGAAAAGCATGCATGGGACAGGAAATCTTGCTTTTTTGGTCTTGCTATTAAGAGAGGAAAAGAAAAAAACCCAGGTTTTTTATTCTTTAACGAATATGGTGTGTGCCACAGGGTTGAGAAGCTATAATGTTTCACACTTTCAGATTCTCTTTTTTACAACATACTTCTCTGAAAGTTGATGCAAAGCAGCATTCAATAAAAAATGCTAGTGCAGAACTACAATACAATACACTGCATAGCCAAAGGAAACAACAGGTAATCCTGTTTGGGACGCACATTTGGGACTGGAATTGCAGTTGCTAAGTGAACATGACCATTATGCAAATCATCAGATGACCAGACCCAATTTTATGACCATTTTATTGCAATTATTGTCATTAAGTGAATCACATGGTCATTAACATCACATGACCACAGGGATGGTGGACAGTCGTAATTTTGAGGACAGGACATACGTCACTTTTTTCAAGTGTCGTTGTAACTTTGAACCTTTGTTAAAAAATGCTCATAAGTCGAGAACTACTGTATGCTTTTCCCCTTTTTAAAATGGTTTCTGAAATTGTTTTAAATGTAGCTAAAACAACCACCACAACCTCATGAACTGAGCTCAGTGCTCAATGATTTCATGGGCTCATCTATATGGCTCTCTTGACCATATAGAAACTTCTGGGCTTGTTTCTACAGTCTACGTTTTCCTGGCTTCTGCCATCTAAAGGCTAATTTGATCTAATCCTGATTAGATTTTGAAATCAGCTAAGTTTGGTTATACTACAGCCTAGCTGGGCACAACATCAGCTTTAAAAAGCACGCAAGGAAGCAAAAAATGATGAGCAAAGAAACCTCACAGGGAAAACATTTTATAGTCTAGAAGCCAAAATGGAAAATTCCCCTTCTCTGGATCCAATCAACTAAAAACATGCTAATTTAACATGTTTGTAGGTGCTGTTAGGGTCAATAGTAGCCATTTTTCTCCAGCGCTCTTAAACTTTAATTTAAGGTCATACTTCCACTGTTACATGGTGCACCATTTGAACCATACTGTCAACTCTACAACAAACCTGGCTGCAGCCATTTTGCTCATTCTAGGTTGCCACATGAATGGGAGGGGATGCGGAGTATCTTTGCTAGTCTAAACAATTCTGTGTTCCATGGGAACCAAGATCATTCTATCGGTTATGTTAGAGGGTTGGGCATTCTGTTAGAAAGCCCGCCAAACTATTCTATTAGGGAACGTGGATGATTGCATAGCACTGGGGTGGGAAGTTTGACTTTTTGTAACTCTTTGAAGGGAATTTCAGACTTGGTTTCATTTTTGATGGTGCCGATATTTTGTATCCAATAAACATGTTCTTTGAGGAAGCTCCTAGCCTCGGAGTTCTGATTTATTTGGTTCTATCTATCAGAACCATGACACATACAACAGTTCCCTCTCACCTAAATACACTTAATCCTCAACTTATAACCATATCTGAGCCCAACATTTATGTTGCTAAATGAGAAATTTGTTGAGTTTTGCCCTATTTTATGACATTTTTTGCCAAGTTTGTTAAATGAATTAGTGACACGTTGTTATGTGAATCTGGCTTCCCCATTGACTTGGCTTGTCAGAAGGTGACAAAAGAGAATCACAAGATCCCTGGACATTGCAACTTTCATAAATATGAACCACTTGTCAAGTATTCAAATGTAAATCACGTGACCATGGGGATGCTGCAACGGTCATAATTGTGAAAAATGGTCATAAGTCACTTTTTTCAGTGCCATTGTAACTTCGAACGGTCACTAAATGAACTGTTTTAAGTCGAGGACTACCTGTAGTCCAAATGATATTTTTGAGGATGGTACTGTACAGAGAAATATTGTTTTGAGTTTAAAGAGAGAATGTCTCCCTCCCTTAGAATCAGTCTAGATTTCTGGTGACTTCTTGGATGAGTCTTTGGAATTTACTTGGAAAAAATTCCTTCTCTGCAGCTGAAGGAGAATGACTGGCTTAATGTCACCCAACTGGTTTGTGATTAAGACAAAGACTAGAATTCACAGTCACTATACCAAACTGGCTCTTACTGTGCAATTGTCACACCTGCCTCAACTCCGACCTTAAGCAAGAACGATCCATGACTCCATTTTAAGAAAAAAGATATAGTTTACTAAACGTTAAGTCTAGTACACAGGTCGGCAACCTGCGGCTCCGGAGCTGCATGTGGCTCTTTGAGCCTTCCCCTGCGGCTCCCAGCCTCCTCTGCCATTTGCAGAGAGAGACAGAGACAGAGCTTGCTTTTCTCTCTCTCTCTCTCTCTCTCTCTCTCTCTCTCTCTCTCTCTCTGTGTGTGTGTGTGTGTGTGTGTGTGTAAAAAAGAGAGTAGCCTCACCCTGTTCTGAGAAGAGCTGAGAAGCTGGGCGGGGCTACTCCCTTTGCTGCGTCTCTGCGTCTCTACAGGAAGCAGGAAGGGCAGGAGAGAGCTAGCTAGCCCAGCTATGCTGACTCAGGAATTCTGGGAGTTGAAGTCCATGAGTCATAAAAGAGCCGAGGTTGCCTACCCCTGAGCTTGTTGCAGAACAGCTTGAAGCCAGCTTGCCAGGTGAGCAGAAGATCAGAGAGAGGGAGAGGGGGGGGGAGAGAGACAGAGAGACCCTTTTGACATCTAAAATGAAGATAACACTGCATATATCCTTTTTTACCTTTAATATATATATATACACACATACACACACACACATATATATATACACCACACACACACACATATATATATATACAAACATATATATATACACACACACATATATATATACACACATACATACATACACACACACACACCACACTACATACATATATATATATATATATATATATATATATATATATATATATATATATATATATATATATATATATATATATATATATATGAATATATGAAGCCAGATTCACACGCCAAATTCCCAAGTGTAATTCCCCCTTTCTAGGAGCCACCCCGCAGTTAGTCCCTGATTGTCCAATCATATTAAAACCAGATGTTGTTGGAACGGTCATTCTTGGTATGCAGCAACATTCCTTCATAGGCCGTTATCCTTGAATTTGTGTCTCTGGTCGGTACAGTGAATGGCAGAGTGCTCTTTCCCCCTCCCATTCATTCCCCCCCCCCATAGTTTATGACAGACTGGCACCGAAGGAAAGGCACAAGGTGAGTGTGAGGTGGCAGTTCTGACAGCAACCTACAGCCTTGAGAATGCATGTCCTAATACAACTATTGCCTTGAACTAAGAGTTCATCCTGTCAGCTTGGTTGCCTTGATATTAATAGATGAATGCATAATGGCAATAAGGCTTAAAAGGGGCATTGAACTCCATTAGCACATGCCTCTGCTTCTCTTTGATCTCAAAAGCAGAGGCCATGATCAGACAATACCCGATCAATACTGATAGACAGAATGATCTAGCATAGGTTTCTGAGCAAAAAGTCGTAGTCGGGGTTTTAAAAATGCAAATCGTTTTACAATTCTGTTGATTCTTACACAAAGGAGAACTTTTTCAATACCTAGTTCTGATGCTCTTTCATGAGCAACTCTGAAATGAAGATAAGTTAAAACTCTCTACACTGCAACTAAGCATCCTTGTGGTATGGAGTATATCAAATCTTTCCAACACACACACACACAAACACACACACTGACTCTTTTACATAGTCAGAAATTAGTATCTGCTCCCCAGAGAAAATTTCCAAAATGCTTGAATGAACTGCATGTCGTTTCTTAAATCAGATTATAAAAAAAGTAGATACGAAGTCAGAGAGTTTTGTGCAGTTGTGTATAGAACATAACATTAGCTTCAGTAAGCTATTGCATTTAAAAGTTCATCCTTAAAACATATTGAGTTTTGTGCAATGTTTGCATTAAATACTGCATAAACCAGGCATGAAAACAAGGATTTGTTTTTAATACCGTTCTGATTCTATTTTACTAATGGTTTCTTAATCATAACAGAGTATTTATTTATTGGCTTTATAATCAGTTCAATCAGACATCTTTGAGTGGTGTACAATTCCCAATACGTATAGTAATTGGGATTAAAAATAATACAGATCAAATCTTATGTAATATAAACGAAAACAAGAATTTGGGAGATATACAGATTGTCCTCAACTTAAAACTAGAACTGGGACCAAAATGTCTGTTGTTAAGCAAGGTGGTGATTACAAATTTCATGTCCAATTTTATGACCACCTGCAAGTCACTTTGTAACTTTGAATGGTCACTAAACGAATGATTGTAAGTTGAGGGCTACGCGTATGCAAAACAACAAAACCAAATCCTCTACCACAGGGATATTTACCATGAACTGGCCTCCAAAAGTGGATGAAATTGCAGGAAGTTGCACTAATTTCCTGAAGACCAAGAGGAAGAGGGGCATCTGAATGCTGAAGGAAGGAATGACTTAACTGATAACTAAGACATGTTTTGATGGCTTCTAAAATTGCTAGCTTGTGATCAAGAAGACTCATAAAGACTACACTGTATCAAACCTTATTGTGTACCACCTTTATTGTATTGGGTGGGCAAATCCTGAATTGCTCCATTTTTATTAACAGCTGCTGCTTTCTCTGAGCTTTTGTGATTTTTAATTTTTTAATAATAGTTGCTTTATATATTAATTATTGTATAGTCTTGCTCTATATTATCCAGAGTCGCTTTTTATAAGGCATTTATAAATTGAATGAATGATCCAATAGAAAAGAATATAGGCTATCCTTCCATCAATACATAGCCATTAATAGACATATAGAGATAAACCACATTTACACACCATTCAAAAGCTCCTGAAGAATACATCCTGTCCAGCAACCAACCCAAATAAGTAGGGCTTAACACCAGGCAAATAATCAAGCAGAAAACAACACTCTAATCAAGGAACTACAAAGAGAAAACCATACCCCCATCAACATGAACAGGACAAAAACTGTATATAAACAGGGACCAAACCACACACTCACTAACACTGATGATATTACCTAGTCAGGTAATGAAGCAAACAACCATGCTCAGAGAGGACTAATGATTCCATAAATACTTCTAGAAAGGCAATCCTGCAGATACCCATGCCCTGAACCATATAGGACTTTAAAAGTAATAACTGTAAGCTGCATCTGGAAGCTAAATGGCAACCACTGCAGCTCTTGGGAGTACAAGAACTATGTGGGTATTATGAGATGCACCTTTAACAATTTCAGTTATTGCATTCTGGACCAGCTACAGCTTCAGAATGCTCTTCAGGTACAGCACATGGACCACACTGCAATGTCCAATTATGAATTGACTAAGACATGAATGATAATGAGTTACTTCCCCTGTTCCAGCTGTGATTCCAAGAGGACCTTCCAATTGCAGCTGCCTCCAGTGCTAATGGTGGAATCTCATTAGAATTATCAGTCCCTCAAATTCAAACCAGCGTCTTACTGGGATTGAGTCTCCTGTTTGCATCCGGTCAACTGTCCAGGTATGGACACTGCTTCACAGTACCATTTGGTCAAAGGCCAAGATATAAATTTGGGAATCATTACCATACTCATGAAGCCTATCACACTGCAGTTTCACATGCATGTCAAATTGGAGCAGGGGAAGTGTTGAGCACAACAGCACTCCATAGTTAATAGACTCATAGCTTGATTTCTCCCTCTTTGAACTGAAAGGGGGGAAAAGAGCAGGAAGGAGAATTGCTGCAAAACAGCGCCCCCTATTTCTAATCCTTGGAGATGGCTCAGAAGGATACCACAATCGATATCCCAATCCAAAGCTAAGCAAGAGGAGAGGGATCTATTATTCCTATTCCAGTCCTGGCGGTGATCATCAATAAGCATAATTAATGCTGCCTCTGTGCCAAACGTGGACTTGAAATTTAATTGAGAAGGGTCTATTTGTTCCCTCCAGCATCTTCTGCAGCTTTCTCCACAACTTTCCTCAAAAAGGGGAGGCTGTAAACAAGTGGATGGTAGTCAAATTTGTCTGGCTCTAGCCAAATCTGTTGGAGATGTACTACTGACTCATTGAAAGAAGGGGTTAACACTTCCTCTCTCATAGAAACATTCACCTTTGTCCCAAACCAGCTCCTCTTTACCTCTTTGGAAGTTTTTACAACCCAACAAGACCAAAGATACAGACTTCAAGTGGCCAAACCAATGCTGCAGAGAACCCTGATCACTTCCTCAGGATTCAAAGGATCATTGCATATAACTTCATAAGACAATGTCTCAGCATCTCCTCTGAACCTGCCTGGCTAGCACCCAACTCCTATAGAATCAGAGTGACTTTGTCTTCCACATCTCTACAAAATTCCTCACAGTAGCTCTTTAGGAGTTCCTGCTGCCTCTCTATTTAGATGCTGTGTCACTATAAAGAAGGGTGCTGAACAGCAATATGTGGATGCAATAAGAGCCGGGAAATAGCAGTGGTTCGCCACTCTTATTATCAGTATAGACCTCAGTCTGGGCTCTTACTTGTGGTCAGTCAGAATCACTCGTGATTAATCTTAGTGGCAGTCGAGGTGTTTCAGTTCACTTCCTTCCTTGAAGTTCTTAGATGTTCCAGAAGGCAATCCATGATAGGCCATTCAGGAGGACTTTAATCTGATGCCCTGAGGGCCTGTTGCCACCTCCCTGTTCCAACAGGTAGCTAAGGCTTTAACAGAATTGCCCATCAGGTAACTCTCCCAAATGCCTCTGAAAACAAAGTAGTTCCATTAGATACCTGAGAGATACTGATTGAATAGGTCTATCCTTTCTATGGAGGTTAATGGCACCTCACCGCTCTACAGCAGGGGTGTCAAACTGCCGGCCTGCGGGCCAGATGCATTACGAGGAAACTGCGCCCACCCCATTGCCGGCAATGGGGAAAAAGCTACGATACGTTGCGCAACATCACGTGACGTCGCGAGTTTGACATGTCTGCTCTACAGTAATCAGAAGTTATTGACTATGATAAGAGGGAGATATTAACAACCCCAACCCTTCAATCACATCACAAAATCCACATCTTATTTGTTTTGAGTCCTATGTGACCTAGAACAGGTCCACAGCTATCATGGGTGCCATGAATTACTGAACCATTTCGAACTTTTCTCCCAACTAAGGCAAACTGATGTCCCTAAGAACAATCAACTTTGGAAATTTTACTGCTAACCCAGCAATGGAATCCAAAAACTCAAGCAGGGAACTTTCCTCAACCAGAGACGAAAGTACAAAAGTGTTCTGTCCCAGCCTACGCGCGTCCTTGTTACTTCACAAAGACAATCCCTCTTTTAACAGTAGACTGGAAAATAAATCCTTTTTATTTGAGTTACAGACCTGATAATTGTCCCAGAAAAACAAAAGCAACAGAACACTTTTCCAACGGAGACCTTATCCAAAAGCAAAACGGAGCACGAGTCAAACAGGAAATAACTCACAAGCAAAATAAACAGACCATGATCTCTTGACACTAAAGTTCTTTGCAAACGGTTGCCTCCAGCAACCAGCCCTGCCCACACATTCCCTTTTTGTTACGCAGCCCCCAAGGCGTGGCTTCTCACTGCTTTCTCCTCTTCCCCTGGAGTCGCCCCATTGCCTCCCTCTGTCCTACTCGTGTGACCTATCTACGTTTACGAGCATCTCTGAGGTCTTCCAGTTGTGCTTCCTCCAGTCCGACTCAGCTTCCCAGCACAGCTGGCTCTCAGCTTGATCACGAGTGGAAGGACCAGCCTCTTCATTAGTTTGTAAGTCCTGCAGCTCATCAGAGCCTCCCTCCGATTCCGATGGCTCTCCAGGCCTCTCCTCCTCCTCCACCTCTGATTCCCCAGACTCAACTACCGGGATCACAGGCTGGCACGGAATCACAACAAAAAGCAGCATTCTCACCTTGTCCCTAGAGCCCAGCTTCACGAGTAAGGTCTCACACCTTACTCTTACGTGTAAGACTGATTACCCTTTGATCACGGCAGAGTATCCCAGAATATCATTATTGTTTGCAAATGTTATAGAAATATTTAATTTCCGATATCTCTGGTTAAGATTATTTAGACTATAAAGATCAATGCTGCAATCTTTCACTAAAACAGAACAAATGGTAATTAGCAAAGATGGCACAGGCTAGGTGTAATATACTATCACTTTAATCAACTCAGTTTTGACTATTTGTATTCTCACATTCTGAGGCACTGGGCATAAACCTGGCATTATAACTGTAAGCTGTACTGAAAGCACTCAACAGCCCTAATGTTTTTGACGAAGATGTTAGGAGAAAGCAAATCACAGTGCTGCTTGCAGCCACTAATTGATTTATGAAGCCAATTTCTATTTTAAAATATTATTTTGAATTATTCAAAATTACTGCTCAAGATCTGAGCAAATCTTTAGTTCTTCAATTCCATCAACAAGAAACCTTTCTTTTTTCCTAAAGAATTTTGGGCACACTTTTTTTTAAATATCATCAGACATTTTCTTGGAAAGATTATTTTTTCACACAGTCTTCTGAGCTTCTTTGTAATATATCACATGGACAATGTCAAAATTCATCCTTGAAAGTATTATTCAGTATGAATTCTCTGGTTAAACTAAAGGTTTAGGAGAAGTCAAAAGGCAAAAGTGTACATTTATGTGAATGAATTTAAATGAACCTAATTGTATAAATATGAAAAATAGATTAAGTTTTATCTTAATAATGAAACACTTTAACTTTGCATTTGCAGAGCTGTTACTTCATATGGTTCAATTTCAAATTATAGATGACCAAATTTCAAAGTTCCCCCCCTTTTTTTGGAAAAGACTGGAATCTGCAATGGTTCTGCCTTAAATACTACCAAGAAAAATTAAACCCTGCAACTTCTATATTAAAAAAAAGCCTCCTTCAAATCAAGCTCAACATGAACAATATGGATGTGGCTTCCCACCATTTTCTTTCAGATTTCATTTATTTATTTAAAACATTTATATAGCTGCCCATCTTTCAGCTAGCTCTGGCCACCTACGTATTAAATAATGTGTTTTCAGCTTCCCGGTCAAACCTACAAAATTCTCCCACAAAAATACTAACTATGTCTGATCCTGCTTTATTTCCTGAGAGCATCCCAAGTCACCCTTAGGAAACTATCTCTTTCTTAGTCTCATCATCTGATAGCTGAATCTCATTTTTACTTTTCTCCTAAGGAAAGGATATTAAAGAAATGAGAGGCTTTAGAGACTGTAATGTAGTATCAGTAGTAATACTGATATGAAAAGATATGAATTTAGGTATCAATTCTAATAACTTTTAAAGTATTTTAAAAGTTTACAGTTCTAAATGTCAATTGACTGCAAAGTTCTGTTTCCATCTTGTTGACTGTGTTCATGTATATCTGATACCATTACTTTTGATGAATGCTACTGAAAAGTTATTGAAATTTACTAAATTGCATTTATTTATATCCTTTTTTTAAATTTTACAAATAAGGTGGCAAACATATCCAACATACCTTTCTCCTCCTATTTCCTCTACCACAACTTGGTGAAATGGATTGGGCTGAGAGAAAGTGACTGGCTCAAGGTTACCCAACTGGCTTTCTTATCTAAAGCAGGACTTGAACTCACAGTCTCCCGCTTCCTAGCCTGGTGCCTTAATCGACTGGACCAAATACTATCAATAGGCACTTTAGTGTAGTGGTTAAAGTATCAAGCTAGAAATAGGGAGAACATGAGCTCTAGTTCCACCCTCAAAACAAAATCACTAGTCACTTTCTCTCAGCTCTAGAAAGGAAGCAATGGCAAAATATTTGACAAAATCTTGACAAGAAAACTACAAAGACTTTTATCCAGGCAGTCTCTGAAAATCATATATGACTGAATGGAAGAAAAAAAACCTGAAAAATCCAAAAAGGATACACAATTTGTTTCCTTATAGATGTCATTACTACTTGTTCTTTCCTAAAATGTTCCATACCTGGCTATATAGCAATCAAGGTATCACACAAAAGTTTAATTCTTCCTATGAAGGAAGCCTTAGCCAAGTGCTTGAGGCTGTAGAGGATCACACCCACATTTTCACAATGCTATGGCTCCATTTTAAGCTTTAGGAAATTCCTAGATAGCTAAATGAGCAGATATTTCAAGAACAGATACAATTTTTCATTCATATCCCATTATTACCATGAGATAATATGTGTAAATAATGATACCATTGATAGTTCTGTCTTCCATACTGTAAAGCCTGCTTTGGTATTAACATGTTTTTCACTCATATTTTAATAACATGGTAAAAATTATCCTGTTTTTATGTCCATACAATTTTTATTCAGTTAAATTCAGTGTTATATACCAGGGGTCCCCCCAGTGTTATATACCAGTCCGCAGCATGCCAGCAAACAGGCCACACAAACAAGCAAAGCTCCATCCTCGGGATGCAGGCAGTATTCAAAACCACACCCCTTCTGGTCTGTGGAAAAACCTTTCTCCATGGCACCGGTCCCTGGTGCCCAAAAGGTTGGGGACCTCTGTTATATACTGTCGAAAATAAAGAGAAATTCAGAGAATCAGCTTAAAAGTAAATTACTGGTTGGGGCCCTTATGAATTTCAGTTGTAATTCACTTCAGTTAAGGATGTCTTATCTAGATTGATCTTCTTAATGTCTTTCATTTTAGAATTCATAGGATAGATGAACGATCTATTTGATGAGCTATACGTAAGCTATATATGTTTATTTTCAATAGCACAGAGCTCATGAGACATAAATCTAACCAATAAAATTAAGAAATAGGAGTCACCAAATTAAATGGTGATCTTTATTTCCAGAAACTTTCTAAACATTTCTGAAGTGGCTTTGTAAATATGGATCCCAGGTGTTACTGTTCAACGAAGTACTTTGTTAAAGTGTTGTTGTTTTTTTGTTTGGGGTTTGTTTGTATTTTAGCTATATCTGGTCAAAATAATTAAGTCACTGTGAAGCCTTTCTTTTGTTAAGTCATCAAATTCAACGCCCTCTTAACTGCATTGGTATCCTGAATCAATAGAACAGCTGCTAGCTGCTTCCTTATGTTTGCTTGTGCTTCACTGCTATGCGGTGACAGACTGTCATGAATTGTGGGAAGGGGGAATGAAGGGAGGAAGGCTTGGGGAAACGAAAGTAAGTGCTATATCTCCTCGAGATGTTGCCTCAAGGTCACCCAGCTGGAAGAAGGAGGGAACTGCACACCAAAATGTGCTTAGACTGACCATTATGAAAACATCTTGCCTGAACCTGATTGGTTACACTGGGGTGAGCAGTGAGAGATAGTTAAGGGAGGGAAAAGTAGAACCTGGGGATTTTGGCATGAGATTCTCAGTTCTGGCTTTGCAACACTGCAGTACACTTGACTTCTAATAAACTATACCTTTCCCAACAAGTGGAGGCAACCATTGTTTCTGTTTAGAGAGGTTTAAATTGTGGCAGGTCTGACAACAGCATTCACTCATCTCCAAAATAAGAATGACTTCAAAACAGTCGGAGGTTACCATATACTACAACTTAAGTTTCATTTCAATTTCATTTTAGTTCTAGCTCCTGAAGAGATAATTCCTCCTACAGCTTGAGCAGTTTTAAATGATGCATAATGCTAACTGGGAGAGACTGCCAATCAGCATTGCAGCTTTTCTACCTGCTAGTTAATCATTCAGTGCAACAATGATTTTCCCACAAAAAACACCCTTGCTCATTTTTTTTAATCTGGAGTTCTTTTTTCAGTTGTTACATTTTTTAATTTGTATGCATTTAATTTTTAAAAGTTGGGGGTTGTTTTCTTTTATATGTGGATATATATACATATATACCAGTGTGTGTGTGTATGTATAAATGAATTGGTTTGACAGTGTTCCGTTACACCCCTAAATCTAATAAATAAACTTATACAAACATCTAGCAGATACTATAATGGGGATATAGAAGTAAATCAAGAAAACCTCAATTGCAACTTTTATGAGGATCATAAAATTGAGCATTTCATACTTAATGCTCATTTCAGAAGGTATTTTATGCCAAATTAATTGTACCTAGCAAACAGTTTAAACGTGTGCTACATTCACACACAGTGAATGTTAATTCCCAATTCAAAAGGAATATTTTTGTCTACGCATATGAAAATGAGTGAAAATGGTCATTTCTCCATATAACATATAATATAGTAGATGTTAGCTTAGTAGAAATGGGATAAAAGTTTCACTGATTTGGATCTAGATGCAAATCAAGTTGTTCAAGTTGCATGTCACTCCTACTGATTAAGAGAGACTATAATCTAATTAACTCTGCATCATGCCCATGGTTTATGACATAATCAATGCATTCTTCTCTAAACTTCTCTCTTGATCATATATTGGGGTTTTTTAAAGATTTTAATTTTCATGACATCTGAACTAATTTAGAAAACATCAGCATTGCAGATCCTGCTTGTTCTCCTGATCTCTTTACTTTAAATTGGCATATAGCAGAAGAAACCCAAGATCAAAATTTTATGACTAAAATTGAGCCCAAAATTTCTGTTGCTAAGCAAGACAGTTGTTAAGTGAATTTTGTCCCATTTTGCAATCTTTCTTGCCAGAGTTATTAAGTGAATCACTGCAGTTGTTAACTTAGTAACATGATCGTGTTGAAGGAAAAGTCTTCATCATGGTTCAGTCCAAGCCGGGAATAAACAACATGGCGACTGCTTTAGAAAGAAGGTTGCAGTTTATTGAAGAGGAGAGCCAGACAGAAAGATGGCTCTGGAAGAAAAGAGAGAGAGCACATGTAGGGAGTGGGTTTTTATACCCTCTGGGGCTTTTGTTCGGAGTTGTTTCCTGTTCGAGGCTTTGTATTTCCTCTGTCATGTATTCTGACCTGAGTCTGGGTGTGCCCTTTGGCATTTGTGGGTTAATCCTATTATGTTCTGTCTTAGAGTTTGGGTGGGGTATGTAGATTTTAGGTGTTTTAGCTTCTAGCTGGGGGCCTCCAACCTTTAGGTGTTTTAGCTTCTAGCTGGGGGCCTCCAAACTTCCTGGATTATTTATATCTGCATTTCTACAGAGCTGGTTTCTGCTTGGGGGAGGGAGACTTAGGGCTATTAAAAAAACTGGGCTTGCTTTTCTGCCTCTTTAAGATGCTTTGAGGAAATATATTTTTCTGCCCTTTTAATATTTCCTTCTTTGGGGGGGCTGACTTCCCACAATTGTTAAGTGGCTTCCCCATTGACTTTGCTTGTCAGAAGGTCGCAAAAGGTGATCACATGATCTTGAGACACTGCAACCATCATAAATATGAGCCAGTTGCCAACATCAAAGTTTTGATCACGTGACTATGAGGATGCTGCAGTGGTCGTAAGTATGAAAAACTGTCATAAGTCACTTTTTTTTAGTGATGTTGTAACTTGAACGGTCTACTAAATAAACTGTTGTAAAGCGAGGACTATCTGTATTCCAAACTACTATTATACAGCCTACCTCATGTACAGTGTGAATCCAATAATTTTTTGTTTCATCTTGTTTACATTTGTTAATTATTTTCACCTCGTACAGGTAGTCCTCAATTTACAACCACAACTGAGCCCAAAATTTCTGTTGCTAATCGACAGTTGTTAAGTGAGTTTTGCCCCATTTTATGACCTTTCTTGCCACAGTTGTTAAATGAATCACTGCAGTTGTTAGTAACACAGCTGTTAAGTGAATCTGGCATCCCCATTGATTATGCTTGTCAGAAGGTCACAAAAGGTGATCATGTGACCCCCAGGACACTGCAACTGTCATAAATACGAGTCAGTTGCCAAGTAACTGAATTTTGATCACATGATCGTGAGGATGTTGCAATGGTCATAAGTGTGAAAAAAACAGTCGTAAGTCACTTTTTTTCAGTGCCGTTTTAACTTCAAGTGGTCACTAAATGAACTGTTCTAAGTCAAAGACTATCTGCATCGTATTTTGTAAGCCCAGAGTCCACTGGAGTGGAAAGTTATGTTTAATCTAATAAATAACCATAATAATTGTATCTTGCAAACAATGCTTTTATTGCTTCCCATAATGTGTGAAGTCCCGCAACTATGTTCTATTCAACAAACTTTATGCTTAAAGCAAGTCATGCCTAAGCATATGTGCAAATGGGAACTGCTAAGGCATTCATCCATCCCTAAGGTTAAGTTACAGGTTGACAAATAGATAGTCTCTTAAACTCTGCCTTCCCCCCCCTTACCTACCTAGCAGTTTGGAAGTACAGAAAATCTCCTTTGCCCTTGTGAGGTAGGTGCAATAAAAACTGTAGCTCATGTTTTGTTATATAGCCTGTCCTATAGGGAGAGTCATTTGCAGTTGATCTTTCCTCTTCTTTCTAAATTCCCAGGGCATTCTGATTTATTCCACTTGCATTACCTGTTAGATAACAAAGGTAAATCTGTGTCTTAAATGTTGCCAATTCTTTTTCTATTGTGTGTAAATACTGGCCTGCGAGGGACTGTAATTCCTAATGGTTATGCAATCTTTTACCATGGTGGTCTTTTCTTTCTCTTGGTTTATGAGCGTAATAAAGTCTTATCTATTTATCTTCTCTGCTCTGTCTAGCTGCTTTTACTCTGAAGTATAACACCTATTTCTTTTATCTGGTGTGTTATATAATGGTTATAATAGTTCTATCTAATATCAGGGATTGGGTTTTTACAGAAAATACCTTTTTGAAGAGAATGCGTGCATAGGATTATAGGATTCACTCACAATTATTTTATTTACATCCTGCCTTTATTATTTTTATAGACAACTCAAGGCAGCAAACAAACATAATACTTCCTCCTATTTTCCTCTGCAACAACCATTATGATAAAATTGCGACAAACCTTCAAGTGTCAACTCTCACTTTCTGATTTTATGTCTAGATTTTCAACTGATCCTCTTAAGTCTCCCCATATTATCTGAGGTTGCTGGTGGTGCACAACCTGGATTTCATTCTCATCCCTTATCTTAATACACTTAATGCTTTTGTTCCCCTTCTAATTTTCTAGTTTGATACGGAGCTTTGCTAGCAAAAGAACTAAGGTTTCTAGCTAACATTTCTCTTTTCCTCCAGGTCGCCAACAGATAGTATGAAAAATATTCAATGCCCATGTAGATATAGAAAATGTACCATGTTTAATCTAAGTGGTCATCATTATAAAACTATCCACAAGGAGTCACAGCAATGGCAGGCATCAGATACTTGTACTGTAGTAAAAATACTGTGAGCCTCAGCTTATAAGGGTTATGAAGCATCTCGACCCAATGGTATCAGCCTGTCCCACTCGATCTGGCAAAAGGGGCACACTACAACCCTCATTGGTCAAAGAGTTTTGGCTGGAGGGGTCTAGAAGGACAGCCTTTTCTGCTCTCTCTCTCCACTATCTTGCTTCCAGTGTGAAGTCTGCCCCCCCCTCTTTTTTGGGCATTCCAGAAGAGCATATAAAAACCTGGCTATGCTGGTGGCTTGGGGTCCTGATGGAGGCGTCTATGTTGGAAGTGGCTGGTGAAATAACAGAGAAGATGCCACCATTGTACCAATCTTGCCTTTTCTTATCTCATATCCTAATGTTTTCAACATTTTTTAATATTTTTGTATTTATGACTGTAATTGTAAACCATCCTGAATCACTTTGCAGAGTGAGATGGGGGGGCATATAAATAAACTACAGCAAAGTAAACTAAACTAAGGGTTAAAATTCCAAGAACATTTTTGTTTACTTCCTCCAATTTCTTTTAACATAAATTCTCACTTCAAATGACAATCTTGGTGTCCTGGTTCCTGAGAATACAGGAATATGAAAGCTTTGCATAAAAGCAAATAAATTAAAACAATTCGGAGCTGAAACAATTCAATGATTAAATCTAAAGACTACAGTATATGCAAAAGGACTAATCATGTACTGTAGCGGTAGTTGAAAAACCCCATGGCTGGGTACATCAGGCTGAATCATCACTGGCATAATACTCTCTTTCATTCAATAAATCATAATTAAACAAGTTATGACTTAGTATATGATGTTTGAGCCCCACCTATTAGCATGGCCAGAAATGACTTTGCTCAGCTAAGACTAAGATGAATCAAGTCCAGAATATTTATTCTTAAAGAATGCAGATCTGGCCTCAGCAATACAAAGCTTTAGTGACATCATGTTTCATCATTACAATGTGTTCTGCATAAGAAACTACCTTTAACAAGTTTTCAGATTTAGAAAAGCTGCAGTCCACCTTAAGAAGAACTATAAAGGAAGCATATAACTTCCTTATCAATCACTGCTACTACCCAGTGATTTTATTTATTTTGTAAAGACTCTCTCAGAAGGACTGAGTTTACACTATGGCTTGTTGAAGAAGTCACAGCATACTAAGCCAGGACCCCAACAAAACTCCTGAATGTGTATATTAGTCCAACGTCAGAGTATTCGGTGTGGCCATTCCAAGCTCAGAACACAATGCTTTGCAAACCCATAATTTATTCCAGAATAGACTAAAGCTATCTTGGCGGCTTAATTGCTATCAGTGACTTGCTGAAGCCTCTTGTTTCATTCTGTAAAGGTTTCTATTAAGATCCATGTACTTCAGAGAAACTGGTGAGCTTTTTAGATGCCATGGTTCTTATCTGAAGTGCTGTGACTAAAAACATGAAGACATTTATTCTCTTCAATTGTCCAAATCAACTATATCATGAACATCAGTGAGTTTTCTGCATACTCATAATTCCTCTTTTTTAAAAAAAAATTATGTAAACACACTCTCCTTGACTGTCATAATTTTAACCAACACCAGGCTAACAGCACTATTTCCAAACCAATTTGTCATATAATCAACAGTTCATTGAGACCAATTCCTGGTCTAACTGTAACTACAAGAGTATGTTACTACATCTGTAAGAGTACTGATAAAGAAGCATATTCAGGATATTTGTAGCACTTCTCATGCCTTCATATGACCTGCTGCTGAACAATTTGCATGAACAGACCCATTCAAACTCATTTGATCCTAGCCAAAAAGTCAAAAACCTGGCCAATGATTGCAATAAAACTTGATTTTATTCATCAAAACCCCCCTTCACAAAGCCTGAAGTCCTGCAATCATAAAAGAACCAAATTTACTGACTTGATACAAGTAAATTCATGAAAACACTGAACTTACCAGAATCTCACTTTCCTTGGTTCTAAGATGTAAACTTTTTAAAAATCACATCTGAACAGTTCTTACAGAGTATTAAAACCAGTTAGCTATTATATATTATAGGGCATTATAAGTTACAGCTTACAAGACACAAAGAGATTTTCCAAAAGGAAAAATTAACTTTTAACTTGTTTATGTGCTGAATACTGCTGTTAAGATCAGGCAAAGATGCTTATGTTTCCATGTGTAATAAGTTCATCAAATCTTTTAATAGCCATGCCAGGAGAGTGTACATTAGACAAATCATTTCAAAGTAACATAGCATGAAAGGAGTTTCAGCTTTTGGAAGTCTTCAGAATAATGAATAATAGACTTTAGTAAATGTATAAAGTCAAGGCAAGGCTGCCTGATCCCAGAGGTTGAGCACAAGCACAGCTGTTGGTAAGTTTAAAAAAAAGGGGGCTGCATTCTGATAATTAGAAATAGGGTGTCACATCAGAGAGGCTTCAAAGCAGCACTTCATTCAAATGTTGAAAAGGAGCACCCTAGTGTTCATTTTATAATCAAATGTAGCTAAGTAACAAACAACCCCCGGGGGTTAGCAGTTAACAGTATTAGTAGCAAAGAAGACTTTATGTATGAATTAGATTTTATATTAGATTTATTATTTAGGAACTCAAGGTGGGATACCCAGCCCTCTATCTTCCTATTTATCTCCACCACAATAAATCTCTGAGGTAGGCTGAACTGAGAAAGAAAGTGGCCCAAAATCACCCAGGCAGCTTTTGTGAATAGGGATGGATTTGGACCTAGTATTCCTGGTGCCAGTATAACACCTGAATCACTATATCACTCTGGCTCTTACATTACATAAAGCAGTGGTCTTCAAACCTGGCCCTTTTATGACCTGTGGACTTCAATTCACAGAATTTCTCAGCCAGCGTGCCTGGCTGAGGAATTCTGGGAGTTGAAGTCCACAAGTCATAAAAGGGCCAAGTTTGAAGATCCCTGAGATAAAGGATGGGAAGCCTCTTTTATCTTCTGTATTTTCAATGTTTTTCCCTGTAGAAGTTTGCTATTATAAACTTTTATGAAAAATTCTTATGTATTAGACTGTATTAAATGGATTATGCACTGCACTATCACGTCAGCGGTGACTCTTAGCAGCCACACAGATTTTCTCCATGACTATCGGTCCATAAGTTGGTTTTTCAGGTTGTGCAACAGTGCACCATCACCACTGAATTGAGTCCATCCACTTTGCTTACTGAACTCTTTATTAAACACATAATTCTTTTCTCTAAGATATGCATTGTTTTGGCTGTTTGGCAACTTCAATAAATATCTTTTAAAAACAAAGTAATTTTCAATTTTTTAAAAAAAATATACAAAGAATAATATTTGCTCTCATCTTAAAATAAGATGGACAATTCTTTTGCAGCTAGAGGCTGCATTTTTTATTACAGTTGTTTAGTGACAGCGGGCCACTGAGCAATAATGTCAGGATGCTGATGCAACAATTTTTTTCACCCTAGGACAAATCTTTAAGAGTTTGGTTTGCTAAAAATATCTAAGGTTTACCCCTTCGTTTTCCGTCCCCCCTAAAATTTCATAGAAATCGTGTCTCTGTTCTTTAGCAGTTTGATGTTGAATTGTGTTAGTGCAATCTTGGAAAAATTGGGGGGGGAAGAGGGGGAAAAGGGCCACACAATATCTATAAGTGGTTGGTAACCTACCACTTGCATTAAATAACAGCAAATGCACTTCTTGTTTTCTGACAATTTATTGAACTTAAAAAAATCATAGCAATAGTGTGGCTTTGGGATTGCATGTAATAGCCTTAAACAACAACTTACATCTTTCATACAAATGTATTGCCAAATTCTTCATTTCATACAGTAAGAGGCAACATGAGACAATTTGGTATAATGGTTAAGCACCTGGTTAAGCACCTTTGGGCCAGTCCCTCTCTCTCAGCCCTAGGAAAAAGGAGACAAGAGCAAAGCATTTCAAAACAAATTTACCAAGGAACTTGCAGGGACTAGGCTGTAGTTGTGACCAATTCTCGGGACAAACAAAGGGCAACACAGTCTAATAAAGTGGAACTTTTGATAATTGTCTGCAGAATTAGAAAAATATTAATATCTGTCAAGATATGTTTGCATGACAGCTTCTCTATTGGCACAATTTTGTAACTAGACAGAAATAATGGGAAGGCTATCAATCATACATGCACATTCATAGACACTCACTCACTCATAAAAAACCACCAAGTTTGGACAAGCGATACACCATACTGTAAGTCTTGTGGAGAATAAAAGTACTGTACTGTATACAAGAATTTTATAGAAGTTAGACACTCACTATTCCTTTTTTTTTTTTTTTGGCACAAGTTTTGAGTGATGTCTTTAACTGGGCAAAATACAGCACAGAAATATATGCCAAAATCACAGGCGTAGCAGAGAGATGTACGTGCAAAACTTTGCTTGCTGTTTCATGAATGATGGGACTAATACGTAATTATACTGGGATCAGTGCATTCTATATAAGTCAATAACTTGGAAGGAATTCCAAACTTAATTCATAAACTAACTCACGATAGGCCAAATAATTCTTAAGGTCCAATTTTTGGCCTCGCTTTCCATGCAATCATACTGAATTATTTTTTTTAGGTATTGAGGTTTTGAACATAGGAACAACAGGGACAAGGAAGATGTTATTTTGTTTGATTTCTTAAACAAACAAAGCATATTCTACCAGCACAAAGCTCTCTACTGCAATTGTTCTTTCCCTGCTCTTCCTTTAAAATGTTGGCAACACAAACAATATCTACAACAACCATTGTGATGGGGCCAGATTATGACACAAACATCATATTACCACCATGGCAACCTGGCATATCATTATGATGGTAATATAGCAATATAATATGGTAAGATGCTTTCACCGCCACTTGACCTTCTAGATGATGATAAAAGTCACTGGGGAGATTGCACAACGATAGCACCAACAGTAGTAAACATCAGGGAAGGTCAGAAAATTTTCCCTGTCCCAGGAGACCAAATTCTTTGCTAAGCTAATTTATTCCATTCTGAAGGAGGCAGGAGAACTTTGTTTTTTTCACAACGTGCAATGAATAACTGAACATGGAGGCAGGTCCCAAGTGACCTGGTTTTTAAAGCTTACATATTATTCACAAGGCCAAATGTCTATAATAAATAATAAAACATGCTTACAAGAGCATGCATGCTTCTGTCATCAAAAGCTTGTCAGACTTTCAAATCTATTGGAGGAAGCTGTTCTACATACTACACATGAATTACAGTTTTGATTCTTGAACTGTTTGCCTTAATTCAATCAACAGCTTCAATATGCCTTTTATTGAATAGTGGAGGAGTGAAAACTATCTGATTTTTGACCTTATGAAATCCACCAGAATAATGCAGAGTGCCATCTACTGCATACACAGGTTGATTGCTCAGTGAAATCTACCATAACCTTCAAACAAAACGAATGCAACATTGAACATATTCTTAAGGATAAAAAAATGTTTGATTCTCACAATGAGAGAAGTGGACATTAGCAACTAATATTAGCATTAATATTTCCCGGTTTCCCATATATAACTTATTTGCATTGCTATATAAGAATCAGGGGATATTTTCACACGGTTATGCACATGAAAATTATTTTATTTCTCAGCAAACAAACCAGTACAAAACTGACCTCAGGGATTGAGTGTATTAGTACCATATCTGCCAGAATCAATAAATCTATGTTAATAAATCTTTCATTTAACTTTTTTTTAATAAGCAGTTATCATTCCTACTGAAAAATATTCATTTCAGACTAAAACGTTTCAGTTAGGATAAGGAAGGCTATCAATATTCTGCTAAAATAAATTATATTAGACAAAACTATCACACATTTGTAGCATTGTAAAGACTTTTTTTTTGTCCTGAACTCTGGCAAAAGTTTTTTTCTTTGGATTCTATATATCAAAACTATTGTCTATGATAAGTAAAAAATAGAGTTCTGTAATGGCCAAAAAGTGAACACAGCCAAGAATGTCCACAGAAATTTTTCTAATGAAAAACAGTTTTACCTACTCAGTGGACATTATTTTATTAAAATATTGAATTATCATGTCAGTTTGAAATTCAAGGTTTAACTTTTTTACACCAAAAATATTAATTTTGCAGTTTCCTTTTTATGTTTAAAATAAGCGGACAGCTTTCTGGAACAATGATAAGGGCATTGATTTTTGTGAAATTGAAATAACTTTAATACACACATTTGCATACACAAATTACAGTGATATAAATTTCAGTTTATTGCCAGTTTTTTTTAATCACTAGAACTTTGTCAAAGGTTCTGCTTGTTTGTTTTTTTAAAGTAACAAATTCCTGAAAAAGTTTGAAAATCCCTGGCCTATATATGCTCTCTGGCCCCTTCAAAGTGTTACAAATTTACAACTATGACTTGCTGAAAATCCACTGCTACATACAGGTAATTCTCAACTTAACCACAATTGAAACCAAAATTTCTGTTACTCAGTGAGATAGTTGTTAAGTGAGTTTTGCCCCATTTTACAACTTTTCTTGCCACAGTTGTCAAGTGAATCACTGCAGTTGTTAAGTGAGGAACATGGTTGCTAAGTGAATCAGGCTTTCCCATTGATTTGCTTGTCAGAAGGTCGCAAAAGGGGAACACATGACCCCAGACACTGCAACTGTCATCAGTACAAGTCAGTTGCCAAACATCTGAATTTTGATCACATGACTGTGGGGATGCTGCAATGGTTGTAAGTGTGAAAAATGGTCATAAGTCACTTTTTTTTAGTACTGTTCTAACTTCTGTGTTTCTGTTCGGAACTCAGACTGTTTTAAGTCTGAACTTACAACAGTTCGTTTAGTGACCATTCAAACTTACAACATCACTGGAAAAAGTGACTTACGACCATTTTTCACACTTATAACCATTATAGCATCCCCATGGACATGTGATCAAAATTTAGGCGCTTGGCAACTGATTCATATTTATGACGGTTGCCATGTCCCAGGATCATGTGATCACCTTTTGCGACCTTCTGACAAGCAAAGTCAATGGGGAAAACCAGATTCACTTAACAACTGTGTTACTAATTTAACAAGTACATTGTTTCACTTAACAATTGTGGCAAGAAAAATCATAAAACGGGGCAAAACTCACAACAAAAAAACTTTTAAAAAAAAACTTAAAATGGGAAGAATAAAGAATTAATAAGCTAAAACATAGTAAAAGTTTGAGCTGGCAATAGCCCTCCCCCCCAGGTTCTTTTCTCTAAAAAAAAAATTGTTAAGTACAACATGTATTCTTTACTTTCACAACTTTAAGGCACAGCACGACAGCAGGAAACTGCGGACAAGAAGATTCTCAAGAAGATTAAGGGCAGCAGCCGAGCACTCTTAACACTCATCTTAAAACACAGAACATAAGTGAGTGAATTTTTACCAACTTAAATATGAACCATCTTTTTAGTATACAGGTAAGATGCAAGGCAACAAACCATAAGATGTACCACACAACCTGTGACATGTCTCTGGAATCACATCTCAATTGGCTGCCAACTACAAATTCATTAGGGCTTTCAATCCCACACACACACACACACACCAATTCATTGTATCTGAAGGACACCCTTGCTTCTGGGTTTCTCTATTGACTCGATTTCTAGGTTCACACAACACCGGGATCCACAGCCCAGCTGCCCTAAGGTAGCTTTGCAGAGAGCGCTTGGCTCGAATTCAAGGTGGCCTCTTGTGAATCCTGTCATCCTTTTGAGCCTTCAAACCCGACCAGCAAAACGGCCTGCGAGAAAAAGGGGCACAAAATCGCTCCGGGCCAGCGATTAAGGTTCTCATCCGCATCTTCGCTTAGAGACGCATTTCTGAACACTGTGTCACACACACACACACACACACGCTCCGTTTATTTTTTTATTTTTATTTTTGTTCTTTTCCAAGTTGGGACTGAAGGCGAAAGACAGTTCGCGCTTCCCTCTGCGCTCCTCGCAGAAACGACCGCTTTGCATCAACGTCCAGCTCTCGCTTAGCAGCAGCCGCCGCTTCCCTCCGCCGCGCCCACCCGGAACGCCTCGGCCAAGATTTTTTTTTTACAAAAAGATGCAGCAGCAGCAGCGGCGAGGAGAGAAAAAGATGTCCAAGGCGCTGCAGCAAAAGCAGCAGCCCCAGCGGCGCCGCTTCTTTCCCGGGCGCCGCCGCCTCTTTCTTGCCTCTTCCGCAGCCTGCGGGTCGCCTCTGCCCCCCCCCCGCTCTCTACTCCAGCCGGCCGCCTTCCTTCTCTCCGGGACCAAGGAGCCAAAGGAAGAGAGGGTCGTCCTTGTCCCGGGCGGGCGGTCCCTCCGCTGGCGGGGCGGACCCTGAGCGAGGACTGGGCAGGGCTCCCCGCCCGAGGGAGGGAAGAACTGGAGGCTCCCTCGACGGGCGGCACCGGGAAGTCCGGTGTCAAAGGGCTTCCCCGCTGCACTGCCCGAGGGCTCCCCGTGTCCCAGCCCTCAGCTGAAGGGCAACGACCCGCGCGCCCCGCAGCCCAGCCGGCGTCCCAGCCTGCCAGTCCCAGTTCTGGCCTCCGCCCCGCCGCCGCCGCCGCCGCCCCGGGGACTCACCGTCCTGTGCCTCTGCTGCTGCTGCTGCTGCTGCTGCTGCTGACGGCGTCGCTCCAGTCCCAAGAAGCAGCCGGCGGCGGTGAGCGCCGGTCCTCCTCCTCCGCCGCCGCCGCCGGGAGTCCTGGAGAGGACGAGCAGCAGCGATCTGCCCGCGGTGGCCGCCATCTCTCTACTGGAAGTCGCCGTTCTCCGGCAGGCAGCGCTGCGGGATTGCTCGAAAGGGGGTGGGGAAGGATCCCCGCGCGCGGCAGCCAATCGCGCGGCCCTCCGTGTTCAGGGCGCGGGCACCGCATGTCAATCCCAGGCCAAGCCCGCCCCTGCCTCCGCCCTCGCCCGGCGCCAGGCTGCAGCGGCTGCAGGAGAGCCGGGGAAAGAGAGAGTGGGGGCACGGGGGGGCGGGGGGCACGGGGGGGGCGGGGGGCCTCCCTCAGAAAACAGTT
Source organism: Azemiops feae (assembly GCA_023970755.1). Classification (NCBI taxonomy): domain Eukaryota; kingdom Metazoa; phylum Chordata; class Lepidosauria; order Squamata; family Viperidae; genus Azemiops; species Azemiops feae. Next base: position 930,581 of record JALGBA010000135.1, read on the forward strand.
ACGTGGGGAAGGAGCCAGGGAAGTAGACAGGGAGGGAAGGGCCGTGTGAGACCCGCACGACTCACAAACGGGGGGGGGGGCTGTGAAATGCGAGGTGTGAAAGGAGAACCCCGGACTTCCCCAATTAAACTTACTCCAAGCTGGTTCACCTGGAAGTCAGTCCCACCACTGAATTCTGACAGACAGACACCTGTTATATACTGCAGGTAGTCTTTGATTTACCAACGCAATTTAGCATGTCATTTCCGTTGCTAAGCAAGATAGTTGTTGAGTGAGTTTTGCACCCTTTTGGGGCCATGGTTGTTAAGGGAATCAGTGCAGTTGTTCAGTGAATCATTTGGTCATTAAGCGAATCTGATTTCCCCCCTAGACTTGACCTGTTGGAAGCCAGCTGGGGAGGTTACAAACGACAATCACATGATCCTGGGATAATGCAGCTGTCATAAATACATGCCATTTGCCAAGGACCCAGATTTTGATCGTGGGGATGCTACAAAGGTTGTAAGTGTGAAAAATAGTCAGAAGTCACTTTTTTTCAGTTCTGTTGTAACTTTGAACAATTACTAAATAAATGGTTGCAAGTCGAGGACTATTTTTTATTCATTTATTCGTTACTAATGCTTTATGCAGCTGTAGGTGTGAGACTAAGCAATGTACAAGCAGCAACATAATTCACTAATCAGACGAAGAAATCAATACATCAAAAAGAAGAGATGTCATCAGCAGTGACAATATTACAATCATGAAACCATGACAGCTTATATCAGTGGTTCTTAACCTGGGCGATATCGCCCCCCAGGGGGCGATTTCATTTTTCAGGGGGGCGATGGAACAAAAAGGGGCGACATGGGGGCAAAGGAACAAAAAGGGGGCAATATGGGGGTGATTGAGCGAGAAGTTTTGGGGACACTTTTGAGACTTTTTCGTACAGTGAATCGCTGTATATCTGTCGTACAAAAACATCAGAGCGCTCGCTATTAGTGGATTGAATTGTGTTTTCAAATGTTCCTCCAGCTAGCTTCAGTACAGAACGCCATACATATGTGAATACGCATCCCTTATCTTCATGCGCGTTGCGCAGCAGCCTCTACCCATACAGTGGCGCGCCATTGGCCAGAATGGACAGTGATGGAGAGGGGAGCGCTTCTTTCGAAACATCGCATGCTGAGTGGCTGTCCCCTGTGATGTCAGCTGTAATGTCAACGTAACTGTTGAAACTAGGTTTATCGACGTCCGTGTGTGTTTTTCTAGTGTTCCAGTGGAATCGAAAATTTAATTTGCAGGTAGTGCCTTTCATTTCGAAGACCTCTCAACATGGCCGAGAAGAGGAAGTGTCGCCAATATTCAACGGAATACCTAAAATTGGGATTCATTCCATCTCCTTCCAACATATAGCTTTGTTCTTTTTTTTTGCTTTTTCTGTACATACATTTTTTTTCGTTAATAATTGTCTGAGCTTTTATCGTTGTATTTGCTTGCATTGGATTTCATGTTCCAGTTTGAGTTTTCGGCTTCATTTTCGAATTTTTGTTGTGCTCTGTAAAACATTTTTTGTGTCTCTTTGTATTGTACTTTTTAGCGTGTACTCCAGTTCGATATTATATTTTCTTTGTGTCTTTTTAATCCTTTTTACAGTGTGCGTGACTATATATATTTTCCTCGAATCTTAATTTAGTTTCAGAGTTTTCGTCTTGAAATTCTTAGTTCCTGCATTGAGGTTTGTTCTTATGCCCTTTTTATATTTCTTTTTGCATCTTAAATTTCACTTGTAATTCAATCATTAAATGTTACTGTTTTTCTTTTTGGGCATTTCACTTTCTTGCAATTGAATTTTGTTTTCAGTGGTCATTACATTTAAGTGTCTTGAATAAATAAGATAATAATGAAATACATGTATCACGAAGTTTGGGAATAAAGTGACGGGTGGCACCAAAATTTTTCACACAGTTGAGATATGGGAAAAAGACTGGAAATAAATTATTTGCATCGATATGTCCTGATGACAATTTTAAAGAAAACAAAAAAAGTGTTTGCATAAATTGAAGAATTATTTCCTATGTTGTGATTGAGAGGTTATGTTGGGGGAGGGGGGCGATGACAACTTCCTCATTGGCTCAAGGGGGCGATTCGTTCAAAAAGGTTAAGAACCACTGGTTATATCATCCAACAGCCAGATTCAACCCCAGCTTGGATACCACCACCCATTCTGACTTTAGTCTCAAATTTTTACCCCAAAAAACATTCTTTTAAAAGCTTCCTAAATGTTGTAATGGAGGATTCAGTTTCACATCTCTTCTGGTATTAAGAGGGATCTTTCCATGATATCCTACATTTTAAAAGCACATCCCAGTGGAGTTTCCAGTTGCCCACCATATTAAGGGGAACTTCATCCACTCTGACTCCAGACCAATAGTAAGGGATGCTACACCCTGAAGGTCAATTCACAACTCAAAAGCCACAAGTTTTGCATTTCTGTTTTAGAGTCAGATAACTTCCTAAAGTAAAGCCACTTCAACCCCAAAACAGTTTCAGTACAAGGCTATATCAAATTAGGCCCTACTTGAGGTGAATGCAGTTGCCAGTTGTTGCCAAAAATATTTTACTGAGGAAGTAGAGCTTTATGTTGCCTTTCCTTAGTAAGATGTCTCTTCAAAAGGCTTTAGGGACGGTGATGTCAGATTCCTATAAGATGTAGCATGTAGTAGTTGGTCATCATGAATTCCTTGTATACAGGTAGTCTTCAACTTACAATCATTTGTTTAATGACCATTCAAAGATACAGCGGCACTGAAAAAAGTGACATGACCGGTCCTCACACGACCATTGCAGCATTCCCCATAGTCACGTGATCAAAATTCAGCCACTTGGCAAACAGTATGTATTCACAATAGTTGTAGTGTCACAGGTTCACATGATCACCTTTGCAACCTTCCCAGCCAACTTCCAACAAGCAAAGTCAGTGGGGGAACAAAGATGTGATTGGAGGGTAGCCATGCAAACTGGGGAGGAAGGACTTGCTGTGCATAGTACAATATGTGTACTTATGTACACAGGTGGTCCTCAACTTACAGCTGGTTGCTTTAGTGACTGTTCAAAGTTACAACAGATCTACCTTGGTGTTATTTACAAGCTGGATTCGAAGTTCTGATGATCAGGCCCCTCCCACAGTCACATGACCAAACTTTGGGCACTTGGCAACCAGGCCAGATTTATTACTGTTTGCAGCATTCTGTGGTCATGTGACCATATTTTACTACTGTTTTGCTGAAAACCGGCATTTATGTCTGGTTTTCAGCAAAACCACGCCTATAGTGAAACATTGGTTTGCTTAACAATCCTCCCACAAAAGGTTGTAAAATCAGGTCAGTTGTGTGACTGACCCATTTTACAACCATCATGACTTATGACCAGGTTCAATTATGGTCATGGACTATCAGGATTGTTCCCAATCACATTTTGTCTTTCTAATCTGGATTTCTACCCAGCTCTAATACTTGGGAGCTGCAAAAACATGGGATTGGGAACTACCATCCAGGGAAGACGGGCAGCACAGAAAAACATGGGCTTGGGAACTACCATCCAGGGAAGATGGGTGGCATAGAAATTTAATAAACAAATAAATAATACTTGCAGTCTTGGGTTGTAAGTCTACCTCTACGCTAAGAGGTACTCAAACCCTTTTGCAGATATGAATATAAACAAAATCCACATAAAAACTGAATAAATAAAACTGCTGTTTCTGAACTCCTTTCTTGCAACATCTGCTAGGGCAAATAGAGAAAGTGCAAACACTGTCACAAATTCAGTATAAATTAATTGAGTCTTAAGATACGTCTTGGCTATAGAAGAAAGAAAAATCCCTTTTATGGCCATCCTCCCTTAGCTTTTGCACAGATCAGAATAGGCTACTGCATTATTTGGGGGGGGGGGAATTGCATTAGAGAACTTAAAATAGTACATCAGAGAAAAACAACCCAGAATAAATTGATTGGTCGAGTTGAATAGCCCAAATGATATGGTGACAGGAAGAATTTGTGGGCATTTCTGTATAATAAAGCAAATCTGGCTGGGATCTACAATTCTGGCAGTTGCAACGTGCTGAAAGAAGAGATCAATGCACAGCTCGTTACAGGATTGCAAAGCTGAAATCGTTAAGAGGTGTAAATGGAGCAGGCCGAGTGACAAGGAGGGAAAACCCACTAACACTCAGAAAACATGGATCTGCAAAGATGGAACATGCCAAAGTTAGAGCTTATTCTCACAAAGAGGAAGTACAATAAAACCTCAAATGGTTAAGGGAAATTTTCCAACAGAACCTGTACTCAGTGAGTCTGATGGGAAACAGGTTAACACACTCTTGGTCAACTGACTGACAATCTATTGCAGAGGAGTGGAATAAGCAAAAAAGCCTTTCCCACGGTCCTGGTAATAGGCTGGAAATTGGACAATAACCTTGTGGTCTTCTAGCAACACATGCTCATTGCCAAATCACACAGCAATTTTGCACAATTGGTCAAGAACAATGCCAGCCTAGCATTAGCATCATGCTGAGCAGAAACAGTGGCTGAAAGATGCCAGGCCCCAAAAACCAAGAACAACACAAGTTCCTTTATTGCTCTTTATCTATAGACAGAATCTTGCCAGTCTAAAGCAACTATATACTGTACATGATATAGATACAGTCTGGAAATTGCTAGGGAGGAGCCATTTTAACTCTCTTCCTGCTAACTAAACTTTCCAAGCTCTTCTGCCTCTTTACCCTTTGGAAAGCAGCCCCTCCCTCCTGGGAATCCAGACTACATTCCACCAGTAGGGGAATTAAAAGGCATTCACATATTACGCAAGTTTAGGACGTGAGGCTGTTGCCCATATGAAAAGGCACTCTTTGCTGTTTGTGCAACGTGATGTGCTATTAGATGCACAAATTAGGTATCTCTATGTTAGAAACAGGGCAGGGAGTTAAGTGAGCAAATCATTTTTAAGGCCCACTAGGAAGAACTTGAGCAATCTGTGGACTACAGACCCCTGGGGACACACAATATCATCACAGGGTCTGTGAAGGCTTGAAATACCTTTAAATATCCATTTTAAATATCTTTTATCTTTTGCCACATACTATGGTCCATGGCCACAAAAGGTATTTAAAGAGGGTCTGTGGTGAAGAAAAGGTTGAAAACCACTGCACTAAACCATATTTTTGTTTTAGTCATGATTTGTTGACAGGTCACAATCCATGCTTATCCAATATCAGTGGAAGTGCGCATAGGGCAAAGTTAAAAGTAGAAGATACTAGTGTTTTGGTTGGTTGCATTCCTAAAATTATAATTTTTGAAGATGAAATATGGGTCAGTATTTGAATAGTTGCATGTAAGATTGCTATGTGTTCTTGTTCTTGTACACCATATAATAAAGGCTGGCATCAAGAAATGTGCATTTCTTTAAATGGGCTCCTTAATCAATATAATGGAAGGACTAGACAACATGATTTCAAGCGGTCAAGGTTTCACTTGTTTAGTTTTCTAAAATAGACACTGTAAACTGCCCTTAATCCTAATAGTTTCTCAACTTCCCACAACAGACATTGTTTGTGACCATATTATCTTGGAAATTGGGCACCCATTCAATCTCAGTACCTTTCTTGCTGTCTAAGGCCTGTTATGAGTCCATAATCACAAATCTCTTGACTGTTCTCCTATGCACTTCATAGGAGGATGGTGTAGTACAGGGGTGCCCAACCTTGGTAACTTTAAGACCTGTGGACTTCAGCTCCCAGAATTGCCCAGCCAGCCATCAGGAGTTGAAGTCCTCAGGTCTTAAATAATGACCAAGGCTGGACATCCTTGATGTAGTATTGACACTACTATCTTTTTACTCCCAGGTGAAGAGGCTGTCCTCAGCTGGGATTTGGGGAGGGTCTTTCTTTTTCACACTTCTATTTTAAGTTCATGCAGAATCATAAAGCAAAATCAAAGGAGCCCCCTCCATGTAGATTATTCAGATATTTATACCAGAAATCCCAAAACTACAGTGGACCAGAAGCAAAGCTGTACAGCACAATTTTCTGTAAAAACAGGGGTAAATAATGTTGTGCTAAGGCTTTACTTGGCCTTCAAGTAAAGATGTTTTTTTTTTAAAAGACGATAAGGTCAAGACAAAAGCTATATTTTATTTTATTTCCATTTAAAATTAATACAAAATTAATATACTTATGCACTTTTCCTGTTAATTGTAATAGAAAATACCATACAACAATTTTTGGATGTTACATGTTGCATTCAGTTTTAGGGTCTCTGGTTAATTTATTTGCCTCTCTAATCTAGTACTGTGGTATGTTCTGGTGTCTATGGAGATTCTCAGTCATCCAGGTCATAGTTGTCCCAAAGGTGATTTTTCAAGAGACAACTAGACTTTCTTGTTTTTCTTTGAAGACGTTTCGCTTCTCATCCAAGGAGCTTCTTCAGCTCTGACTGGATGGTGGGGAATGAAAGGATTTCTGGTGGTTTTCCAACCCCAAGCTAAATTGGTCTGACCCTGCTTAGTATTTTGAGATCTGCCACCTTCTTGAGGTCCTTGCTGGACCTAGTTTGCACTAAGAAATACAGGTAGTCCTCGACTTACAACATTTCATTTAGTGACCGTTCGTAGTTACAATGGCACTGAAAAAAATGAGTTATGATCGTTTTTTACACTTACAACTATTGCATTATCCCCACAGTCACGTGATCAAAATTCAGACGCTTGGCAACTGGCTCATATTTATGACAGTTGCAGGGTCCTGGGGTCATGTATCCCCTTTTGTGACCTTCTGACCAGCAAAGTCAATGGGGAAGCCAGATTCACTTAACAACTGTGGCAAGAAAAATGGTAAAATGGGGCAAAGCTCACTTAAAAGTCTCACTTAGCGACAGAACTTTGGGGTTAATTGTGGTCATGACTACCTGTACTCAATCTCTAAGGGTGTGAAGAGGAATATAATAAACCTTCTAATGTGAACACACCTAGAACTGTTAACAAGCAGGTTGGTTTGGATTTGTTCTCTGTTGCTCACCCTGTGAGTACATAGATCATAATCATCTTTTTCTCTCTCTCTCGCCAGTAAAATAGATCTGACTCCACAATAGTTGGGCTGCCTTCCCTAGAATATAGTGTGCACAGGAGAAATAGATGGTGTAAAGTATACAATTCCTTGAAGGGTTCTTCAGTTGGCTGATCTCCCTGAGGAAGGTTTTTTCTTTTTCTTTCATTGGGTAGTGCTGCTCTGATTTCAAGGCACACCATCTAAAACGATTAATGTTATTTTTGGAACGTACCCAGAGCTGGTGCATTAAAGTAATTTGTTTTGCAGAAATGTACTATTTCTTCCCACATGTGTCAGGATGGTTGTGAATGAAAGAAAACACTTGGTGCCAAGCATCTGGGTTTTCCACTTTCCTGTCCCCTGCTCTACATATGAAAAATTAGAATGACTGGTTTCTTAATGAAAATGGATTACAGTCTTCATTCGGCAGGGAAGATTTGTGGCAAAAGGGTGGATATTTTTCATGCCTGCTTTCTCGGTATGCAGATTTCCACCTGATCTGCTGCAAAGAGCTTATTTTTTTTATTTTGATCATGTGTCTCTTGCTCTGATTTCTATCTGCTCTTATACCCTCTTAATAAGATCCTTTGCATTTTGGGTCAATATTTCCTTATTCAAAAGCTCTGCTCACGGAGTACTTGAGTGGAATTATTTGTCTACATGTATACCTTTGATGGATTTTTATCTGAAAAAGAAGAACAAGGGCTGAGGGAGGCATCAAGCAGGCTTGACTCTGGAGATGTAGCACAGAGATGTAGGAAAAGAGCAGGCAGAACTAGGGGACAGACTTACTGTAAATGCACCATCAGCTTAGAATCATTATGTTACCATAAGAGGCCTAATATCTTTACTAGACACTGACCCTTAAAACTAGCGCTGATTGAGACTTGATTTTTAGTTGACTAGATTCTTGTGTATAGACTTGAGCAATCTTCTAAACTGCAACTTAACACATGGTCCTGATCCTTTGCACCTGACAGAGTAGAATCAAGCACCACAACTTCAGCTTCCAAAATCTAACACTCCAACAAATGATTTGGCTACCAAACTTGTAAGATCATTTTCACTGCTGTATAACACCAAAAAGAGTATCAGTTTGTTTAGAAGAGACTTTTAGAATTAGTAGTTTACTTAACTACTGTTCTTACTTAACTACTTAAGATGAGCTAGTTGGGTGGTAACACTACACATAGTCCTTGACTTACAACCACAATTGAGCCCAAAATTTATGTTGCTAAGCGAGACAGTTGTTAAGTGAGTATGGCCCATTTTATGACTTTTCTTGCCACATTTGTTAAGTGAATCACTGCACTTGTTAAGATAGTAACACAATTGTTAAGTAAATCTGGCTTGTTTGTTAGAAGGTTGCAAAAGAGGATCGCATGACCCTGAGACATGGCAACCATCATAAATATGAGTCAATTGCCAAGTATCTGAATTCTTATCACATGACCTTGGGGATGCTGCAACGGTTGTAAGTGTGAAAAACAGTCTTAGCTTATTTTTTTTCAGTGCCGTTGTAACTTCAAACAGTCACTAAATGAATTTTTTGTGACTCCATGACTACCTGTATTGAAGTTTTTACTTGATGACACAATAATAATAATAATAATAATAATAATAATAATAATAATAATAATAATAATAATAATAATAATAATAATAATAATAATAATAATAATAATAATAATAATAATAATAATAATAATAATAATAAAGTTGGAAGGGACCTTGGAGGTCTTCTAGTCCAACCCTCTGCTCAGGCAGGAAACCCTATACCATTTCAGACAAATGGCTGTCCAGTCTCTTCTTAAAAACTTCCAGTGTTAGAGCATTCACAGTTTCTGGAGGCAGGTCGTTCCACTGATTAATTGTTCTAACTGTCAGGAAATTTCTCCTTAGTTCTAGGTTGCTTCTCTCTTTTGGTTAGTTTCCATCCGTTGCTTCTTGTCTTGCCTTCAGGTGCTTTGGAGAATAGCTTGACTCCCTCTTCTTTGTGGCAGCCCCTGAGATATTGGATGTAATGTTGATGAAACTTCTGGAATGGGGAGCCAGTCTGGTGTAATGGTTAAGGCGCCTAGAAATTAGAAGACTGACAACTGTTAGCCGTGCCATGGGCAAGAAGCCAGCTGGGTGGTCTTGGGCCAGTCACACTCTCTCTCTCAGCCCTAAGACACAGGCAGTGACAAACCATTCTGACATCTTGCCAAGAAAACTGCAGGGACCTGTCCAGGCAGTTGTCAGGAGTCAAGATTGGCTTAAAAACACACAAAAACATACACACACACACACACAACCCAAAACTTCTGGAATAGACAATCCTTGCACTGGCTGCATTTTTGGCTCCCAGATTTACCTGCTTATCTGGAAGTCTCCCTGACTTTTGTCTGGACTGGATGTTGGCTCTTTGTTCTTATTTAAGATTGTGATTGCCAAGTTTGTGAACTTTGAAACCCACGCTGATCTAATGATTCTGAGTCCCACTTGTAATATTGAACTTTGTCTGCTTCTTCCGAGAAGAGATAGTACTGTATGTATGTAAACAGAAAGGTAGTATGCTATAAACTCTTTGGTGTGGTTAGCTATCAAGACCCCATTTCTCTTCACCTGAGAGTAAAATGAGGATTTGGGGAATTAAGATGGCGTCTCCACAATTAACCCGGATTACTAAATGCTCAACAGGCATGTTACTGTGGTTATGAAAAAGGATTCCGTAGCTGCTTTCCCTGCAGGCTCCTTCTTTGAGCTAAACTAGATAAACTGGACCATTTGCTAGTTGGTCTATGTAACTAGAAAGCCCACAGATCTGTATCTCAAATTCTGTGACCTAAAAGGTATCTATACCATCTCCACAATAGTCTGGAGAGCTTTCTGATATTGAAGCTGCTTGGGTTCCCGTGAAGTAGTTGTTTTACTTTTTATGTGCCACATAGAGCAATAAAATAAATCAGCAAATGGATGTAATAACATACTAAATCCAATTTAAGTTCACATCCAATTGCTGTAATGGTTAATTTTAAAAAACCTTCTTGTCATCTTTGAAGTTTGCAAAGGTCTTTGAAAACCTCCAAACACATTTTCTGAGGAAGAATAAACCCAAGGCAGATATGTCTGATGTTTGTCCCACTGCAGCAAAATTTCCCAATCCTTTTTTATATATATTTTTATGCTTTAACATTTTATGTATAATATGTATTTCACAGCTGTAAATAACTTGAAGATGACAGGCAATATAAAAAACATCTTAAACCAATACATTACTTTCACTGGCTGAACTGATTATAATCCCAAGATTAAATTTCATGCTTTTCCAATCCAAGAATATAAACTTCTGAAAGTTATGGGAAACTAGAATCATTTTTTTAAACCCAAGAGAGGAAAAGACCAAGACAAGGCATCATAAAAACATTTTAGTCCATTGACCAGCATTACAGCAATACTTGGGATGTATGCCAAATTGTAAACACAGCCTTTTACGTCCCACAATGGGGGGAAAATAGCAAGATCAAAATTCAGTGAAGGAATCATTCCAAGTCCATTTGGTTACCAACAACCCAATATAGGAGCAGAAACTTTTGGATTCCAAATTGTTATATCCACCAGAAGTGTTGCCTATTAACCTAATGCCACTTTTGACCTGTGATAGAGAAGAGTCCTGAGAATAGAGTCCTTGTATCAACAAAGGGGTAGCATCAAGAACACAGGAAGTGATAGTACCTCTCTACACCACACTACTGAGGCTACATTGGGAATACTGCATCCTGTTCTGGGTCACCACGAGACAAAAAACATGCTGAGGCCCTAGAAAGAGTGTAGAGAAGAACAGCGAAGATGCTAAGGGGTCTGGAGGCTAAATTGCACAAGGAACAGCTAAGAGAACTGGGTAAGTGTAACCTAACAGAGAGAAAGCTTAGGGGAGACATGGCAGCGTCTTCCAGTACTTGAAGGGCTGTCACAGAGAAGAGGGTGATGATTTGCTTTTCACAGCACCTGAGGGCAGAGACCAAGAAGCTCTTCAGAAGGAGAGCCATCCTGGAAATAAGGAGAAATTTCCTGACAGTGAGAACAATTAACCAATGGAACAGATTGCCTCCCGGAGTTGTAGGTGCTCCATCATTGGAGGTTTTCAAGAGATTGGACAATCATTTGCCTGGGATGGTATAAAGACTCCTGCCTTGGGCAAAGGGTTGGACTAGCGGACCTGCAAGGTCCCTTCCAGCCCTATGATTCTATGAATGCCTTAGACTGGAACTTGGCTGTCAAGTTCCAAAGACCTTGATTTTAAGAACATAGAGATTCCCAGCTAGACTACATCAAAGGCCATCCAATCTTTCATTCAGTTCCTTTCTTGGCCAACCAGTTACTTATGATAGGGGTCCCCAACCCCCAGGGCCGGGGCCCACTATCGGGCCTTGAGCCATTCAGAACTGAGTCATGGAAGTGGTGGGTGAGCGTGCACGCGTGCATCCCCATTTGCACAATCAGCAGGCAAGCATGTGCGTGCTCCATTTGTGGGAGCGGCAGGTATGTGTGCCCACCACTCGGGCGGAACCATCCTATCTTCCCCCCAGGCTGGTCTGCAAAGCTGGAAAGGTTGGGAAACTCTGACTTATGAGACACCAATTAAGTAGGACATCACTTCCTGCTGGAGTTATTTCCTGGCTGACTATCTCTGAGCCAGGAGGGAGTATACAGGCTTGATGCTGACCCTTGATCTTGAGATACCTACAGTGGTGTACTGATGCATAGCTTGCAAGCAGTCGTGACTTAGCTGTGCTCTCAATTGGCTTACAAATTTCCAAAAAAAATCCCATTATTGGCCCTCATGAGCATCTGCAAGCCAACTCCAGCATACCACTAGATACCTTTCCATACCTTCCTGCTGCTGTAGCTAATTAAGCCTCATTAGTTGCTGCTATGCCCTTTTTTATTGCATGGCAAATCCCCAAAGGGTTTAATTTGAGCAGGTCAGCTTCGGGACCTAGGATGCTGCCTTAAGAGCTGCTCTGTACAGTGCTATATTGATCACATCAGCTCTGCCAATCTTCAGTTCCTAAACCAATTGCTTCCCCTTCCTTTGTTTGGTCTCTTATTTCCTACCAAGACAGATCTGCACATTCTACTTGGCCCATCACTGGTATGGGTCATTCGCCCCTTCCCAAATGCAGGCACAGATGAACCTCATCCAGCTCCCACACCTAGCCCATTGCAGAGGCATCCTCCCATCTGTGTTTCCAGCTTCAGTTCAAAAATGTTGTTTTCTGGACTGACCTTTATAGAAGTTAATCTCCAGCATTTCATTCCACTCTAGCAGCCAACTCTGAGCGGCTACATGGTTGGTGTGTCCTTTCCCTGCAGAGGTTGGTCGCTGCCCTGGGCTCCCATTTCATGCTGGGCTGCTCTGTTCTCTGTTTTTCAGCAGTTGTTATTTTTTATAATCTTGGGGTTAATCCAACTATGAATTAACCCCAAGATTAATGGCATTATTAAATCAATGAACCATCTTCAGTGCTATTCATTTATGCTCCATTCAACCATTACATCTCCCAGTGGGCTTTTCAGTTCCTTTTCAGGCTGGGTACAGCAGGCTCTTCTTACTCTGAGAGGTCCTCAGTGCTCTCTTAGCTTGGTTGTTTTCTTGCAAACCTTTCATTACCAAACTAGATAACATCATCAGTGCTAGGAATGTTAGTACTTTGTTTCAATGAAGCTGAACTGTTGAATGAAAAGTCTTCATCAGGGTCCAGTCCAAGCCGGGAATAAACAAAATGGAGACTGCTTTAGAAAGAAGGTTGTAGTTTATTGAAGAACAGAGCCAGGCAGAAGCGTGGCTCTAGGAAAGCTGACCACATGTTGCTGGGAGTGGTGGGTTTTTATACCTTCTGGGGTTCTGAGGTTGTTTCCTATATTTCCTGTGTCATGTACTTTGACCTGAGTCTGAGTGTGCCCTTTTGGTATTGGTGGTTAATCCTATTATGTTTCCTGTCCTTAGAGTTTGGGTGGGGTCTTTGTCTTTCTAATCTCTTCAGCTGGAAAATTACAAACAGTGATCCTATGACCCTGGGGCATGTGCAACTATCATAAATACATGCCAGTTGCCAAGCAACTGAATTTTGATCACGTGACCATGGGGATACTACAACGGTCATAAGGGTGAAAAACGGTCATAAGTCACTTTTTTTGGTGCCATCGTAACTTTGAACAGTCATTAAAGAAATGGTTTGAAGTCAAGGACTACTTCTATTTATTGCCTTCTTATTTGCAGTCCCATCATGAACCTAGAACAGAAGGGTGTAAAGTTAGATTTTCCATGAATAAAAACTGCCCATCTATGTTTTTGCTGATTCAGCACCCAACTGACTTAAAGCCACAATTCAAAGGTGCTCGTGGAAAGAATCAGTGCTACCAAGAAACAGTTTGAAATGGTGTACAGGTAGTCCTCTACTTACAACAATTCACTTAGTGACCATTCAAAGTTACAACGGCACTGAAAAAAGTGACTTACAATTGTTTTTCACACTTACGACCATAGCAGGATCTCCCTGGTCACATGATCAAAATTTCAGACGCTTGGCAACTGGTTCATATTTATGACGGTTGCAGTGTCCCGGGATCATGTAATCCCCTTTTGCGACTTTTTGACAAGGAAAGTCAATGGGGAAGCCAGATTCACTTAACAACTTTGTTAACTAACTTAGGAACTGCAGAGATTCGGTTAACAGCTGTGGCCAGAAAAGTTGTAAAATGGGGCAGAACTCACTTAACAAATATCTGACTTAGCAACAGAAATTTTGGGCTCGATGGTAGTCGTAAGTCGAGGAGTACTTGTACTTTAACAGCAAAGTGTGTGACTTAAATCTGTGCAGTTTTTTTTAAATTCAAATCTCATCCCAGTCATTTTTATTAATAAAGGAGAATAATTGTAGCTCAGGGTTGACATAAGGGGTCCTTGGTGCTCTCTGAGCTTGCTTGTTTTCTTGCAAACATTTCATTACCCAACTAGGTAACATCAGCAGTGCTAGTAAGGATTGCATTTTGCTGTCAGTTTATATTTTAGTGACTTGCCTGTCAGTATTGGTGAAAGTGGTCTTAGAGATTCTTTGGTTGGGCTGTTTGCTGCTGGCTTCTTTGGCAGTTTCTTGATTGGGCTATTGTTTACTTGATTGTTGGTCTGATGTTAACCTTGGAGTTAAACTATGCTGATCTGAATGCTGATTGCTAGTGGAGATGTGTTTGGGTCTTTTTGTTCCTTTTTGGGCTGGGTGACAGTCTCTTCTGCATAGTCTAAAGATGTTGTTAATGTCTATGTGTCTATTGATGGCTGATTTGTCAGAGTGCCAGGCTTCTAGAAATTCCCTGGCATTTTTTGGACTTGGCTTGGTCTGGAATGGTCACATTTTCCCAGTTGAAACTATGGTTAAATCTGTCTATATGTTGTGAAATTAAAGAATTTTCATCATGTCTTCTGACTGCTAGTCGGTGTTTGTGGATGCGTTCTGCCAGTCTTCTGCCTGTTTGTCCTACATAGTGGTTGGTGCAGTCCTTACATTGTATGTTGTAGACGACTCCTGTTTTTTTTTCTTCTGGAGTTGTTTCAGTCTTTTGGTCTGCTTAGGATGTTTTGAAGGGCTTTAGTTGGCTTGTATGCAATGCTGATTCCATGTGATTGTAGTAGTCTGTTGATGGTTTCTGAGATATTCTTAGTCATTCTTATTCCTCTGCTCTATTTGATGGAATTTCCCACCCACACATAAAATCAACCAGCATGGCTCAAGCTCATGTCTAATATTGTACCAATACCGGTCTGTAATCATGCTAGGAATTCAGCTTTGAAATTCATTTGTTAGCTAAGATCAGGTTAAAAATAAATTTCCATATTCAGTACATTTAGAAATACTGGTTTCTGCTCTGCAGCAAAACCAGAAATGATTGAAATATTTGGGGGGAGGGGGAGTGAAGCTGGGAAATAACATTTTCGTTTTCCTATGATCAATTAAACCACATTAATAAAAAGAATATAGAATAATGGCATAAGCATTTGTCATCTTGATTGCATATTACTATTCAATTATCGTGAACAGAACATAACTATTCTGTGAGATCTGATCTCTGTAACCTTCAAAGTACTTATATAACAAATGCCTTATCTGGAATGTTTCATTTGGCGGCATTTCAACTTTCACCCACTGCAACACCCTGATTCTACAACCTGGCTGTTATCTACAACCTGACTGACTCTGAGCACAAGAGATGACCAACTATGAAAATGTTCTTTTGTTTAGCCAAGCCCTGTTATGCACAGGACCCTTCCCATCTCTGAGTTAATGTGCTATCCACCCATCTCTGGGTCATCTAAAACCCAGAGTGCTGCCCACATTGCCAGGACCTACACTGTTTCCTTTGTGTTTGGGCCAAGTGACTACAGAAAATTTCTACCTTGATTTGGAGTGTGCAGCGTATTATGGCAAAGCAATGTGTTGAATCCTCCGGTTTGGCTGCTCTCTCTCTCTTTGTGACATCAACTGATGGGAAATGATCAACCAACCTTGGGATTGCAGCAAGGGTAGGGTGGGCTGGGCTGTTATCTCTAACTTCCTTTCTGTGCCTTCATTTTATTTTATTGTAACCTCACCACCACTTAAAAAAAAAGAAGAAGCAGAAAGAGCAGACTCACAAAGAGATTACTTAACACCATTCAACCCCTTCCTTCCTTCCTTCCTTCCTTCCTTCCTTCCTTCCTTCCTTCCTTCCTTCCTTCCTTCCTTCCTTCCTCCCTCCCTCCCTCCCTCCCTCCCTCCTCTTAAATTTCCATACAACCCATCTCACGTAATTGACTCTGGACAGTTTACAAGAAAAAAACCCAGTAGTTTTTTTTTAAAAAGCAAAGTTAAAAACAAATAGAGTAAAGAATAAAGTTAAAGAGATGGAGGGAGTGCCTTCAACCCACCCATCACCTCCAGGGTTGCATATCACCCTTACAGCCCCATGCCAATTGGCAGAACCCTGTCTTGAAGCTCAGCTGGAAGCCCAGAAGAATCAGTGGCCACCTCACTTTTGTGGGATTAGATGTCTCAAAAGTCAGGGGCAACTGACTCTCTTCGTGGATCCCACCAGTCAAATTTCTTTAAATGGATGGAATCTGCAACATACTCTCCCCGTGAGTGGGTGAAACGAGTCGATGTAATTGGGACGAGATGGTTCCTTAGGTAACCCGGTCCCATACCATGAAGGGCTTTAAAGGTAATAACCAACACCTTGAATTGAACCTAGAAGCAAACTGGCATCTAATGCAGCTTGCATAGCAGAGTTGTTACATGTGCAATCCCAGGGTCACTCAGACTGCTCTTTTCATTTCTTTCTTTTTATATAAATAACAAATACTGACTTCCGAATTCCACTGTGTTTTCTTTGGAAAGCAGTGGAGATCCTAACATTCTAATGCTATACACTCTCATGCTGCTATGCTATTTCATTGTTCTGTCATTTCACTGTTTTGTGTTTTCAGTTTTGTGCTAAACCAAAAAGGTTAAGTAACTAGGGGAATCTTTGTGTTCAAAAGTATCATGTAATGCACAGAGGAAGGAACAAGGGAAGTCCAAATGTCAAAAGCAGAATTACATCACTGTGCAGCAATGCAAACGTGTCTCTTTTTGTACATCTGTTGTGGCTTTGCATGCATGTTCAAAAGGGTCAAACTTTGTGTAGTGATAGTGTGATGCTGTTCTCTTGATTTTGATGAAAGCTTTTGATCTTGTGGATGTGATCCGTAATGGAAACAGCATCAGAAGAGAGTTGTCCATTATAGATTGTTAGAAGTGGAAATGATCAAGGCAGGCATCTGGCCTAGGCTGGTCAATGAAACATCTGCAATTCAAAGGTTTTGAAAACCTGCCAGATGGCAGCACAATCTCTACTAAAAGACCTAGAGAGACATTTGATGGACACATAATTTTATTCTGCAGCCAAACAGTTCCTACACTGGAAATTTGCTAACCTGAAATACCCACCTCTCTTCTAACATGATAGCAGACAAGTTTGCTCAATTTTCTGAATAAGAACCCTTCAGATAAATGAAACATGCTATTACAATATGCATTCTTTCGTCCAGGCTAAGGTGAAGATAATGAGATGACTCCTGGTAGGTACTGTACATAAAAACATTGGTGTAGTTTTCTAGGCAGCAATTCCACGTTGTCTGCTATTGTTTTCTTCCAGGTTTTTCTTTTCTTTTTCCTATATCCCAGTCTAATCCTTAGTTCTGATGATTTTTCCTTCAAGTACAAACCAAGTCTGAGTCACTGGGGGATCAGCCCAAGACAATAGGTGCTGCCATCAGCTATAAACTCCTTCCAAGTTAAACCTACTTGCAAAATCCTACTTATGTTCAGATTTCTTTCCATCTAAGCTACCACCCTTTGAAAAAAGATACTTGGGTGATTATTATAAGAAATAGAATGCTAAACTAGACATGATATTTTGTCTGATCCAGCTGTGCTCTTTCTAGGTTTTTGTGGAATGTATTACAGTATTTCAGTGAAATGTATCAACCAACAATACCTTCTACCTTTTGCCTGGAAGTAAATTTCTATCCAAGTAGTCGGACTAGCTATCAAATAAATTATTGGGAATCAGACAATGCACTAAGTCAATTGAATTGGAACAGTATACCAACAGCCTCTTTGACCATGGTAGATGTCTTTGCTATAGTGAAATGTACTATCCAAACCTTCATTTCTGGTAAGCATGAAGCAACTCTTGAAAATATCATCTTGCTAACCAGACATGGTGGCTATTGTGTAGTGGGAACAGTGAAGACACGTTGTAGAAATAACAGCTCTTTATTTAGTTCTCGCAGAAGCAGCTCTAGCAGCTGCTTGACTCATATTTATACGGACCGCCACTAGGCGGCGGCCAATCAATTTAAAGTATTCATTCCCGCCTAAAAGTAAGGCTTAAAGTTATACAGACAGACAGTCTATAATTCAAATAGGATTATCAGTCAACCATTTTTAATAACAGACCTTGTGCATTAGCTAAAGACATAACACCCCTCCTCCCTAGGTTAATCACATATCCATTCAATATACATAGTCCTTTATATATGTTGGCGGCTTCCGCGATTGTCCCGATCGCCGCATCTCTGCCACAGGTTCCCGATCTACCCTTGGCTGGCTGGGTAGACCAGAGTCTAATGAACTACTCGGGTCAGGTAGACAAGTCTCTGTTAGCCTTTTCTGGCCGGGTAGACCAGTCCCCCTTTGGCTGGTCTGTCCGGGTAGACCAGCACACATGTCCGTGGATGGAGCAGTCTCGGAAAGACTGGGGAATACGTCCTCCAGCAAGCTCTGATCTGTGGGCACTGTTTCGTCAGTTGGTAGTGACTCAATTATGACTGAGTCATCCAGCATGTCTCTTTGAGTTGCGCAGGACCCAGGCGGCTCAGACGCGCCGCTGCTGTCAGGCAGCCCTCGGCTCTCCTCTTGGTCGGCGGCGAGGTTTTGACTAGCCTGCTGCCAACGCAGTTGATCAATGTGTCGGCGCAAAATACACCCGTCTTCCAGGACCACTTTGTAAGAGAGTGGTCCTGACACCTTACAAACCACAGCTACCACCCACAGTGCCCCTTGACCGTAGTTCCTTGCCCAAACTCGGTTGTCGACTCGCAAATTCCTCGGGGGCTTGTGCGGCGCTGACTCTGCTGCAACTCGGTCTGGATGGAGACGGTCCAGCTTCATGGTCAGCCGACGTCCCCATCTCAGCTCCGCTGGGCTATGACCTGTTGAGGTGCATGGAGTTGTGTGTTGGCAGAGCAAAAAGTCTGCCAACCTGTGATGCCAATCGCCCTTGGTTATTCTTTTAAGTGCTTCTTTGGTTGTTCTGACCATTCTTTCTGCTTGACCTTTGGAGGCTGGATGAAACGGAGCAGAGGTGGCATGTCTAATCATATTAGACTTAAGAAATGACTGAAATTCTGCAGCAGTAATTTGAGCCCCATTATCTGATACGATTACATTGGATAAGCCGTGTGTGGCAAAGATCCTGCGCAGTTCCTGGATGTTCCTGGCAGTAGTCATAGAAGGGACAGGTGCTACCTTGAGCCACTTTGAGTGATTGTCCACTACAATGAGGAACACCTGTCCTTGGAAGGGTCCTGCATAGTCTATGTGAATCCTAGACCAGGGAGTTTGCGTAGTTTCCCAGTGATGTACTGGGGCTTGAGGCATTTCAGGTCTGGACTGTGGGCAAACCTGGCATCCTTTAACTTGAGCCTCAATATCCTTATCCAACCCTGGCCACCACAGTAGCTTCTCGCGAGTGCCTTCATCCTTACTATTCCCGGATGTCCCTCATGCAGAGATTCTAAGACTCTCTCCCTTAATGTGTGTGGGACTATGACCCTACTCCCCCATAGAATGCATCCCTTGTGTGCAGACAGCTCGTCCTGTCTTCTAATAAAACTCTGAAACTCTGTTCCAGGACTGGTTCCTGGCCAGCACCCAGTTCAAAACTCGGCTGAGAGTTTTGTCAGAGACTGTCTCAGCAGCCACATCCCCTGCATGAAGGGGAGATTCTGGCAAATCCTGAATTGACAGGATGCGTGCAGCAGGTGCAGGCTCTGGTTCTAAGTTAGGCAGGGGCAGTCTGCTGAGTGTGTTAGCGTGACCCATTTCTTTTCCAGGCTTATGGACTAGCCTGTAATTGTAGGCTGCCATAAAGATTGACCACCTCAGCATCCTTGGAGACAGGATCTGAGGGGTTTGCTTGTCTGCAGTGAACAAACCAAGGAGAAGCTTGTGGTCTGTAAAGACCGTAAATGGGCGACCATAAAGGAAATCATGGAATTTCTTTATCATGGCAACTATGGCTAAAGCCTCCTTATCTATTTGCACGTAATTTCTTTCCGCGGGGGAAAGTGTCCTTGAGTAATAAGCTATGGGTGCTTGCTGCCCATTTGCCATTTTATGGCTGAGAACTGCTCCTATCCCGTATGATGACGCATCACATGCAATACTGATAGGCAGCTTTTCGTTAAAGTGTGTTAACACAGAGTCTGAAGACAGCAGTGATTTGACTGCTTTGAAACTATTTTCGTGGGCGCTAGTCCATTGCCATGCTGCCCTTTTATCTAAAAGCCTGTGTAGAGGCTCTGCTAACGCAGCCTTGTGAGGAAGAAAGGCATGATAAAAGTTAAGTAACCCCAGAAATGCCTGCAACTCCCCCTTTGACTTAGGTTGGGGAGCCTGCAAGACAGCCTTAAGCTTTGAATCAGCGGGGTATATTCTGGCAGCGTCGATCCGGAAACCTAGGAACTCTGTGGAGCTGACTCCTATTTGACATTTTTCTCTTTTGAGCTTCAGCCCCGCTTCACAGAAACGCTGAAGAACAGCCCTTAAACGTTCTGCAAGTATCTCTGCTGACTCCCCAGCAATTAAAACGCTGTCGAAATAAGGACACACACCTGGAATGTTTTTTAACGTGCGTTCCATCACACTTTGAAAGAGCCCTGGGGCTACACTGATCCCAAACTGCAGGCGCTTGACGTTGAAAGCCCCTCTATGGGTAACTATTGTTTGAGCCTCAGCAGAGGCATCATCCACAGGCAGTTGCTGGTAAGCCTGTGCTAGGTCCAGCTTTGCAAATAAGCGACCTCCTTGTAAGGATGCCAGAATGTGGCTAACTACAGGTACCGGATACGCATGCTGCTGCAGTGCCTTATTTATAGTGCACTTATAATCAGCGCAGATGCGCACCTCTCCATTAGGCTTGACCGGTGTAACTATGGGGGTTTCCCACACACAGCTGTCAACAGGTTGCAAGACTCCCTGTTGAATGAGCTTGTCTAGCTCTGCATCAATTTTAGGTTTCAGGGCGAAAGGCACTCTACGAGGCTTTACCCTGATTGGGGTCACGGTTGGATCAAGGTGGAGAGCAATTGGTGCTCCTTTGTACTTCCCTAAATTGGGACTGAACACGTCCGCAAACTCCTGGCAAACAGCTGCCAAATCCGCTGTTTGGGTTCTGTTGATGCCAGTCACATGGATGCCCAGGGCATCAAACCAGTCTAAGCCGATCAGGCTTGTTCGCTGGCCTTCCACCACCAGGATGTTGAGGGGACCCGCAAACTCTTTGAATTTAACTTTAAGCGTAGCTTCTCCTTTAACCGCTACGCAGGAAGTTTGAAAATCTGTCAAAATTAAATTGGACGGCTTGAGCCTGACTCGTTTCCCGCCATTTCTGCAAACGTAGTTAAAAGTCTTGTATGATATTATAGATACAGCTGACCCAGTGTCCAGTTCCATGGTGCATGGAACTCCTTGTAGCTTGACCTTTAGTCCAAGCTTTTCTTTTAGGGGGCGATGGGCTCCAGTTCTGTGAATGCTCCTTCTTCCGGAGCAAAATCCTACTCTATTCTGCCCTGGGGCCCCATTACCTCTCCTGGGGAAGTCGTTGCGTGGAGATTCCCTCTGGCGACCTTTACAGACGACAGCGATGTGGCCTTGTTTGCCACATGCTCGGCACACAGCTGCGCGGAACCGGCATTCTGAGCGCTGGTGTCGACCTCCGCAGCCCTGACAGCTAGGGACGAAGGCTGCCTTGTCAAGTTGATGCTGCCTTCTTTCTGGGATCTTCTGCACCCGGTCAATCTCAATGTCGACGTCTGGGTCTTCGGTTCTCTCTGACTCTTCATGATGTACAGCCGTCTGGCTGGGGAAATTCTTCGAGGGATGTAAAGCCTTGACAGCTCCACCTGCGGCCTCTTCTGCCATCATCTCTTTCAGGGCGTCCTGAAATGTCAGGGTCTCTTTAGCGAACAGCCTCTGCTGTAAGTCTCTGCTTCTTAGGCCACATACCAGTCGGTCCCGTAGCCTGTCTTCTAGGTCGGGAAATTCGCAGAGCCAGGACGCTTGGCGTAGGGCGGCCACAAATTCAGCAACGGTTTCAGCTGGCTGCTGTTCTCGCTGCTCGAACGCATGTCTATATGCGATAATGGACAGTCCCGGTTCGAAGTGCTCCTTGAGCCTTCGTTTTAAGTCAGCGAAAGTGACTGACTCCAAGGAAGCCGGAGCGACTAGGTTCTCCGCTATATCAAAGGTGGCTTGACCACACACGCACAACAAGGTTGCAGCTTTTAAATTATCTTCTCTGACCTGGTTCGCTCTGAAATAGTTTTCTACTCTTGAGACATACGAACTCCATCTTTCAGGGTGCATCACGTCGAACTCGGAAAGCTTGCCGACTTTGGCCATTGTTAGGCTGTTACGGCGTCTCCAATGCCTTATGCTGCTAGGGCTTCTGTGAGGTTCCTAGGGACGGGCCCCAAGGAATGTGCTACCTCCAGCGTTTGCATACTGGCAGGCAGAAGGGGGGAATGTGGTTCCAACCAGGGCACTGATGCCTGGTCTTACCCCTTAGTGACTTAGCTCTTTTCCTCCTAGTAGCATAATCCCACCTTTGTCGCCACTGTTGTGTAGTGGGAACAGCGAGGCATTGAAGACACATTGTAGAAATAACAGCTCTTTGTTTAGTTCTCACAGAAGCAGCTCTAGCAGCTGCTTGACTCATATTTATACGGACTGCCACTAGGCGGCGGCCAATCAATTTAAAGTATTCATTCCCGCCTAAAAGTAAGGCTTAAAGTTATACAGACAGACAATCTATAATTCAAATAGGATTATCAGTCAACCGTTTTTTATAACAGACCTTGTGCATTAGCTAAATACATAACAGTGGCCTTTATGGATGTGTATGCATATTGAGCTCTAAAATAGCACAGAATGTAATTAAAAAGCAAGGTAGGAAGGGATTAAATGGCAGCCTGTGTCATCACATTAAGTATCCCAGTAGGTTTAATATGTCATAGGAACACTTAATATGTCATATGTTTTGAGATCACATGCTTAAAATCATGGTTATCGAGAGCACAGGGGAAAATGATGAAATATGTCTCTTACAACTTGCATATTTCTCACTTTGGCACTAGCATGGTTAATCTATGATCAGAAATGTAAGCTTGCTTAGCAACAACTAAGTTAAGAACTAGGTCTGACAAGGATACATTTGAGGCCAAACTTTGCAGTCTGTATTCTGTCTCCAGTAACTGTCTTGAGGTGCCATAAATTATCCCTAATACAGAAGGAAGCAAATTGAATTAAGTGTACATTATCCTTATCTTTCCTTGGGGAAATTCAAGGAATAATTTCAGTGTCTTCAGAGTTTATGGCAGGGGTAGGCAACCTTGTGTAAGGACCCACCTCAATTTACATCTTAAGAAGACAGAACTCTTGGAACGGTTCTTCCAACAGGAATCTTTATTAAGAAAAACTGACTGAAGGCATGCTAGACAGGATCTGAGGGACCCCATTGACCATTCAATGTTTTAAAGTGTTCCCAGGCAGCCCCACTCCACATTCCTTCCGGTCAATTCAAATTGGCAGATGGCTGGGTGTTAAATCCATCGGATCTCAAACGTTGCAATCTTCCCCCCCTTTTTCCTTGCTGCCGGTAAAAGGAGGCTTCATAGGGAGTGAGATCAAAGACTGATGGCCGCATTGTTATTGTTAGTACTCTCGAAGAGAATTCACAGAGGATGTTCCTTTGTAGTTGATAGGAGGAATGCCAGTCATAAACACCCATGTTTACTCCCCCCCCCCTTTGTAGTATGACAGAATCCAAAAGAGAGTAAGAATTGGGTTTTCTCAGAGTAGATAGCTAGAAATAAAATATAATTGGACTCTGACACCTTGGCTCTTTTATGACTCGTGGACTTCAACTCCCAGAATTCCTGAGCCAGCCATGCTGAGGGGAAAGGGAGAGTTTCCAAGCTGAGCTATGCTGGCTCAGGAATTCTGGGAGTTGAAGTCCACGAGTCATAAAAGAGCCAAGGTTGCCTACCCCTAGTTTATGGTATCCAACCACAGGGTGTTCAAATGTGAACCTTGAGAAACAGTGAGGAGAGTTTTGGCAACACAGAGCTTTCCCAGAGAAGACTGTGCAGTCCTGAGCTGGAAGAGGTTCAGGATAGCCACACCCCACAATCTCTCAGGATAAACGTAGTAGGTTGGAAGATTATAGCTTTAGTTTGGCAAGATTCTGTTCATTAGATGTAAGCAAATACAGCAGTTACACCTGATGGAGACAATATTGCCCAACTAAAGTGAAAAAAACTCAGTTGGATTTCGCTGTGCTGTTTCTGAGTTTGGGCACGGCCTACAGTGATTTATGAACCACCATCAGAAGAAGGGAAACATTATCATCATCTTTAGCTTGCATAGATAAATACAATACTTCAGAACTCATTTTCAACTCATCTGTTCTTGCTATAATACAGTCTTCAGATAGACATAAAAACACACTGCACACACGTGTAAATTCTGCCAATGAATACTAGATTTTGAATTTAAATTTCCTGAGTGAAAAAAAATATCAGTCTGGGAAAAAAAACTTGTTACATTTTTGGATTGGCATACTGGTGTCCTGGTATGCAATCCAGCCATGATTGCTCAAAGTGAGTTCGACTGTTAGTCTAAAATAATTTTCCTACTGCCGTCCAGAATACAAAGCATGCCATCTCACAGAGTATGTAACAATAGCTTCTAGAATGACAGCTGGACATGCATGTTAACACAAAACTTTAATTTAGTAGTTGGTTCTGTTGTTCAGTTTCTTGGGTTTTAAAATTCATATCTTGTATCTTGTGATTTTGAGGTACTTCTTCAGTCATGCTAGCATCACAAATTTCAATTGTGATGATGTCTGCTTTAAGAGCTTTTTAATTTCTATTTTGTGCTTTAAAAAAAAAAGAGAAGAAACCACACACTTCATTCATGTCAATCCCTTTTGGACTTTTCACATGAAACAGGAAAAAATGAAATTATGATTATAGAAAAATTATGACTAGAAAAAAAGTGAGAAGAAAAAGTGAAAGTTATATTGTAATCATAGAGTAAGAATTTAATTTAAATTTATACCTATAAGTCTTTATATTTTTTCTTTCTTTCTTTTCTGAACTTTGTTCTTTATTTATTTCTTTTCCTTATTTTATCTTAAATATTGGTCTTTACCATTTTTATCTTTCTGGTTTAAAAAAATCTAATAAAGTTATTATAAAAAAAATACTTCTAGATGGCCAGTATTTGTAGGAAGTGCCCAACATATATTTTAGTTGCTGTTAAGTATTAGAAGGGTTTATTGCTTCTAAAAAACAGTCTAATCACTATCTGCTTTTATTCATTTCCTCGAACTAGGCCATCTGTTCTTTGACTCCCTGCTGAAAAACAGGATAAGCACCAGGCCAAGTTGATGAGTCACTGTTTTGTGCACTTCTGCAAAAATCTTTACACATCCATTAGCTCAGGAACCACATTTCTGGATTTCTCATCTACATAAGAGTAAGAACAATATGTGTATAAAAATATGTCTTCCCTTGGCCATGGTAATTGGGAATTCTGGGAGTAGTAGTTTCACACAGCTGGAAATTCCCTATTGGGAAAAGTTATTCTATTCTGATGTAATCACGTTAGTCAAATAAAATTCATGACCTCTGGCTGATTAGCTGACATAGGCAAAGACAATAGGATCTACCTTCACATACTCAAAGCTTCCTCATTTCCTAATTTTAAACGAAGCATAGCTGGAAGGAAAGCAATCTGCAAAGCATTCTTCTATTGGCCTAGATCCTAGCAATTTAAAAATAGCTTGATAGGCAGAAACTGAACAGGTGAGAAGATAAGTTTACTATCTCGGGCACAAAGCAGTGAGACAGAAGGTTACATGCCTTAAACGGAGATCTAAAGATTCAGCTTATCTTGAAAGACCAAAAATCTAGTTGGTTTGGATTTGGCACTTGCACTAACTAGGGTACTTACTAACCCAACCAGCAGATTTTTGTAATCCCAAAGGAAAGAAAAAGTAATACAGGTAGTCCCAATTTACAACCATCATAGGGACCAGGATTTTCATTGCTAAGCAAGGGAGTTGCTAAGTGATTCACGGCCAATTTTCCAAGCTTTCTTGTCATGTTTTTTAAGTGAATCACCGCAGATGTTAAGTGAATCATACAGTTGTTAGGTGAATCCAGCTTCCTCTACTGACTTTGTTTGTTGGAAGCTGGCTGAGAAGGTTGCAAACCACGTTCACATGACCTCAGGACACTGCAAAGGTCATAAACTCATGCCAGTTGCCAAGGATCTGAATTTTGTTCACCTGATCATGTGGATGCTAGGGTAGTTGTAAGTGTGGGGACGGGTCATAACCTATTCTTCTCAGTGCTGTTGTAACTCTGAACGGTCACTAAACAAATGGCTGTAAGTTGAAGAAAGGAAAAAAACTAAGAGAAAAGGATAGGAAGGGGAGGAGGGGCTCTTTTTGTTATTGGGAGCTACCCATGGTCAGTTGGAGTTGGGCAACTTCCAATCTGAATAAATAAGTAAATAAATACATAAAATCAAAAGAACATTTATAGTCCGTCCTTTCCAATTCATTCTTTGAGGGGTTCAATAAAATTGGAACAGAACTCATTAATGCAGGGGTCCCCAACCTATGGTCTGCGGCCTGGTACCGGGCCGTGACCTATTGGCCACCGGGCCCTGGGAATAGCTGGCGAGCCATTCCCCACTCGCAGAAGCACCGCCGCACAGGCACTAGCAGCTCCATTTGTGCATGTGCGGGGATGCTAGCACTGCTGCCAACGTCATGCGGGCCCCAGCAGCCCGTTTGCGCATGCGTGTGGGTGCCAGTGGGAGCACCAAGGGTGCATGCAGCCCACGTGTGCATGCGCATGTGGAGCCGCGCACACACACATTTCCCTGCTGCTCCCTTTCCTTCTGGGCCACCAAGCCAGAAAGGTCTGCATTAATGAATTAATTTCAAGTCCCAAAAAATAATTTTAACATTTTTTAAAGTCTTGCATTGATTAAGGTTCCATTATTCCAACTCTTTATTTGGACATGATTGAATGGATATCATCATCATCATCCCCATACATCATAAATATCAATAATTTCAACTATAACAGCATTTTAATTTTTCTACCGGAATTTCAAAATGATTTAAAAGAAATCTCTCTATAAAAAATGTTAGTATGTCAGGCAACTCTGAGGCAAGGAAGGGCTCAGTGGGGTAGAGATAGAACTGAGGGAAAAACAGTGTTGAAAACTTTACTTATTGAAATATAAAAACTAGAATTTATTTAACTGAGGGGAAAGGAAAGAGAAAGAAAAAAAAGAAAAACAAAATTCAGATTAAACTATTTAGGACAAGGCCCTAAGGAATGGAGTCCAATAATTTATTGATTCACAGGTCTTAAAGAGGTCTTATTTCTAGCTATAAGAATCTTACTGTACATTTTGTGGAGTTGTTTATATATTATAATTCTAATTAAAGCCACTTTGGTAGCCTAAATGGTTGCAAATTACATTCTAATCTATTTCTAGAAGCTACATAAGTACAATACAATACAGTACTCACACATTGCAGAAGGGGTACTTTCTCCTCTAAACTAGTCCCCCCACCCCTTCCGGATGAATGATTTGCTTCATTATCCTTCCAACTGCTAAATAAAAAGTGTGAAGTTATTTAATTATAAAAATATCAAAGTATACACAACACATGCATATTATACTTAAGACTCCAAATGCTTTTACATATTAAATACAATTTTACATAACAATGTAACTGCAAAACTTGGAAATCTAGTAGTTTGGGATTTTAATGTAATTTTTGAATCATTCTTTTAGCCTACATGGGAAAGCTAATTAAATGTTTTTTTCCCCTTCCTTCCATTCAATCGTGTCTGATTTTTCTAGACTGCCTGGACAAATCCCTGTAGTTTTCTTGGCAAGGTTTATCGGAAGTAACCCAAAATGAATTTACTTTGCTTTTCCTTGAAGACATTTCACTTCTCATCCAAGAAGCTTTTTCAATTCTGGATGAACTAGACTCTCTTGGATGAGAAGTGAAATGTCTTCAAGAAAAAACAAAGAAAGTCCAATTATCTCTTGAAAAAAACACCTTTGGGACAACCATGACCCTGGATGACTGAGAATCTCCATAGATATTTTTCGGAAGTGGTTTGCTGTTATGTCCTGGGCCTTGCTGAGTCATTCAGCAAGGCTCAGGAAGGCTGCAGAGACCCGGACAGACCATGTGTCTGCCCGGGACCCAGACAGGCTGTCTCCGGCCTTGCGCGCATGCACGAGGCGGGAGAACGGCCTGCAATGATTGGATGTGCATCCCCTTGCAAGGGAATATAAAAGGCCAGTGGCCATTGTGTTCTTGCTTCTGTTCTGTGATCGTGTTTCAATAAAGAGATCTTTGTTGTGAACCAGCCTCGTCTCGATGTCTTCTTTGCAAGAACAGAACATTGGCGACGAAGGTGGGATTCGCCGCAAAGGAAGCCAAGGGAAAAGAAGCTAGGACCAACTCACCTGGAGGCCTGAAGCGAAGAGAAGCGCGGCGTCCAGGAGAAGCAACCGCCTGCCAGTACGAAGACGCTGGAGGTGGGCTTGGCTTCGTGGGACCCCTTCTCCTTCCTTGCGGCGAGAGACATCGAAGAGGCTATCGGCCACAACGATGTCCAAGCTGGGCCGTCTTGTCGAGTTCGATACTTCACACCCAGAACGTTGGAGCTCTTACACAGCTCGCGTCGAGAATTACTTCAGGGTGAACAAGATCCAAGAAGATGAATTGAAAGCTGCTACCTTGCTGTGTGTCTGCGGGCAAGAGACTTTTGACATTGCTGAGAACCTTGTAGCCCCAGCACCACTGGAGTCGATCGCCTATCCAGATTTGAAGAAAATGCTGCACGAGCATTTTGAGCCCAAGCTTTCCGTAATAGCTTGGAGGCACCAATTCAAGCAGCGGGATCAGCGGCCGGGAGAATCAGCTGTGGACTTCGTCGCAGCTCTGAGGCAGGCTGCTAGGCCATGTGCGTTCCAAGACTTGGAAGAGAGGCTCCGAGACCGGCTCGTTTGCGGATTGCGAAGCCGTGAGATGCAACAAAAATTGTTTGCTAGAGCCGATGTGTCCTTCCAAGATGCCCTGAGAGATGTTGCAGCTGAAGAAGCAGCCGGCAGCGCGGTGAAGGCCTTGCGGTCGACCAAGAATCCTCCAGCAGCAGTTCCCGTCCATCAGGAAGTCGTGCGAGAGGCATCCGAAGAAGAATCCGAGGAAGAAGAGGTGGGCAGACTTCAACAGTCGGCGGAGAGAAGACTGCAAGAACGCAGAGGAAAGACGCCTGCATCCCTTCAGTGTTTCGGCTGTGGGGGTCGCCACAGGAGGGCTGACTGCCCTTTTCGTTCTGCTGTTTGCCGGGCATGTGGCAGGCAAGCCCACATCGCATCAGCCTGCTTGGGTCACCAGAAAAACAGGTCCCCTGAAGAGTTGCCTCTGAAAGGTACCAAGGTCCCCAGCCAACACAGGGTGGGCTTCTGCACGTCCCGTAGGGGGGTATTCAAAACTGGGGTTCACCGGCCCCTTAAGAAAAAATTTCGCATTGATGTAAAGTACCAGGACACGTGTCAGGCCATCCTGACAATACCCATGTCAGCACGCGTGCAAGCGTGTGATCAGTGGCAGTTTCAGCAGCCACATCCCTAGCATTGAGAGGAGATTCAGGCAATTCCTGAATGGAGAGAATGTGTACAGCAGGAGCAGGGTCTGCCTCTATTTGCTTCAGAGGTAACCTACTAAGGCCATCAGCGTGGCCCATCTCTGTCCCTGGTTTGTGAACCAGGGTGTAATCATAAGCTGACAAGAAAATTGACCATCTCAGCATTCTGGGGGAGATGATGTGTGGGGTTTGCTTGTTTGTTGTAAACAAACCCAGCAAAGGCTTGTGGTCAGTGTAGACCGTGAAATGGTGGCCATACAAGAAATCATGAAATTTCTTGATGCCTGAGATTATTGCCAAGGCTTCTCTGTCAATCTGCGCGTAATTACGCTCTGCAGATGAGAGAGTTCTAGAGTAGTAGGCCACAGGGACCTGAGTCCCATCAGCCTTGAGATGACTTAACACTGCTCCTACCCCATAAGGGGAGGCATCACATGCGATGCACACAGGCAATTGCTCATTGAAATGCGCCAGTACCGCATTAGAAGATAGCAAGGTCTTGACTTCTTTGAAAGCCCTTTCATGGACCTTTGTCCATTTCCATGGAGTCTGCTTGTCCAAGAGCCGGTGTAACGGCTCAGCCACTGCAGCCTTGTGGGGGAGAAATGAATGATAAAAATTAAGTAGGCCCAGAAAAGCCTGGAGTTCAGCTTTCGACTGGGGACTAGGGGCCAGTTGAATGGCCTGGAATTTAGACTCTGCAGGGTGGATGCCTTCAGCATCAATACGAAAGCCTAGAAATTCGGTGGATGTTACACCAATTTTACATTTGTCTTGCTGCAACTTCAGCCCAGTTTGGCGGAAACGCAGCAAGACAGCTCTCAGCCTTTCAGCCAAGTTCCCAGATGACTCTCCTGCAATGAGGATGTCATCGAAATAGGGGCAGACCCCAGGAATACCACGGAGCGTTCGCTCCATCACCCCTTGGAAAATACCAGGGGCTACATTGACCCCAAACTGCAGTCTTTTTACTTTAAAAGCCCCTCTGTGAGTAACTATCGTTTGGGCCTCAGCTGTTGCCTCATCAACAGGTAACTGTTGGTAAGCCTGAGCTAAGTCAAGCTTAGCAAAGACTTTTCCCCCTTTCAGTGAGGCCAGAATGTGGCTCACCACGGGCACTGGATATGCATGCTGCTGCAAGGCTTTGTTTAGAGTGCATTTATAGTCTGCACAAATTCGGACTTCACCATTGGCTTTTAATGGTGTCACTATGGGGGTTTCCCATGGACTAGAATCCACAGGTTCTAGAATGCCTTGTTGGAGCAGTTTGTCCAACTCAGCATCTATTTTACTTTTGAGAGCAAAAGGCACCCTCCTTGGTTTAACCCTGATGGGTGTGATGGTTGGATCTAACCTTAAAGCAATGGGAGGCCCCTTGTATGAGCCAGGCTCTGGGCTGAACACATCAGCAAACTCCTTACAGACTCCTGCAAGGACTGGCAGTTTGTAGATGATTAAGACCAGTCACTTGGATCCCAAGTGCCTCGAACCAATCGAGTCCAATAAGACTCGTGCGATCACCCCCAACTACCACCACATCTAACAACCCATCAAATTCCTTACGCTGTACTCTAAGCGTGGCCTCCCCCTTCACACTGACTCGTGAATTTTGGAAGTCAGTGAGGTGGACGGTATGACGTGCTAACCGGCCTGCCATGTTGTGTTTATGTGAAGTGTTAAACAATTTGCTTACTTATTGTTTAATCCTAGGGGGGAGGGGTGTTATGTCCTGGGCCTTGCTGAGTCATTCAGCAAAGCTCAGAAAGGTTGCAGGAAGGTTGCAGAGACCTGGACAGACCATGTGTCTGCCTGGGACCCAGACAGGCTGTCTACGCCCTTGCGCGCATGCGCAAGGCGGGAGAATGGCCTGCAATGATTGGCTGTGCATCCCCTTGCAAGGGGAGTATAAAAAGGCCAGTTGCCATTGTGTTCTTGCTTCTG
The DNA here is from genome assembly GCA_023970755.1 of Azemiops feae. Classification (NCBI taxonomy): domain Eukaryota; kingdom Metazoa; phylum Chordata; class Lepidosauria; order Squamata; family Viperidae; genus Azemiops; species Azemiops feae. Next base: position 962,209 of record JALGBA010000135.1, read on the forward strand.
TTCTGTGAATGTACTTAATAAAGAGATCCTTTGTTGTGAACCTGCGTCGTCTCAATGTCTGCTTTGCAAGAACAGAACAAGAGGTTTTCCAGTATTTCCAGTATTTGAGGGACTGCCACAAAGAAGAGGGGGTCAACTTATTTTCCAAAGCACCAGAAGGCAAGAAAAGAAACAATGGATGGAAACTAATCAAGGAGAGAAGCAACCTGAAATTAAGGAGAAACCTCCTAACAGTGAGAACAATTAACCAGTGGAACAGCTTGACTTCAGAAGGTGTAGGTGCTTCATCACTGGAGGTTTGTAAGAAGAGACTGAACAACCACCTATCTGAAATGGTAGGGTCTCCTCCTCCAAAGTCACTTCCAGATCTATTCTGATTTTTTTCTGTTTCAACTTCATTCTATTTCAAATTTTAATAAATGTTCATCATTTGTACACAATTCTATTTCAAACTCAATCTTACAATGTTCTATACCTTAAACTCTTTCTAGGAACTGAAAATAAAAGAACGATTGACCAAAGAACCAATATATCCTTCTGCAACCAGTTCTTTTTTTGTTTTTATTTCCCTTGACAAAATTCTGCTATCTCACGATAAGTTAGTGTTTACCTATTATTTCTTGTCTATAAAATGCTTCTTGTGCTGAGAATCACAAGAGTATTTTCAGGCAAAATCTGGATTTGTATCTATTTCACATTCACAATGTGGCATGTCTAACAATGATTTTCAAAATGCACCTTGACCTTGGCTTTGTTGTACCACAAATATCCATGTCACACGAATCTCAGGTTGTGTCCTTCAAGAGCCTTCTATTTCTAAGCAACACTCTTTCATCCAAACAAAACAGCAAGCTACAAAATCCAATTTCAAATCAGGTAGTTCCAGTCCTCCTGATTCCTTTGCATCATATATTTGTGTTTTTTTCTGCTGCCACACAAATTTAGATATATCCTTGTGTCACAGTTTAAATGACACATCAATTGTCAAAAAAAGGGATTGTTTGAAACAAAAACATCATTCTAGGCAAGACATTCATTTTTATCACAGAAATTCTCCCTAGAAATAAGAGTTGCAGTTTCTCCCATCTTAACATGTCTTGTTTAACTTCATTCCATGTCGTAATATAGCAATTTTGAAATGGCATACCATTCATATTGTGACACCCATATATTTTATCTTCTCAATGTTAAAAAATCCATTTTATTCATTTCCCTCTGATTTTTTATTTTTTTATTTTTGTTAACATCTTCGTCTTCTGCTTATTAAACCAAAAATCTTCTAATGTACCAAATTCTTTTAATTTGCGCATTAACATTTCAGTTCTTTTTAAAGGATCTTCCAGAACCAATACCAAGTCATCTTCAAAAGCCTTTAACTTATAAGGTTGTTGTTTTTTTAGTCCCACAACTCTCCAATCTTGTTTTATATCTCTATTCAGTATTTTAAGAACTAAAGTAAACAAGCGGGAAGGCAGTAGCATCCCTGTTTTATTCCTTTTTGCACTTTACAAGGCATTGTTAGGTCTCCATTAACAAACATCGATTTTTTTCTTTCTGTGAAATGTAAATCAATCTTATGCATTTTATAAGTTCTCTCCAAAATTCATGTTTTCCAAAACCTTGAATGAGAAAATCCTGTTCAAATTATCAAAGATCTTCTCTTCATCTAAGAAAATCAATGCAGCTTGTTTTTCATTATAGAATCATAGAATCATTAAGTTGCTCTAAATATTCCAGAACATCCAATACATTTCTAACATTGTTCTTTAATGGTCTTTTAGGTAAAATTGTCTACCTAGTAAATTTCTTCATTGATCCTTATGAATAAATTCTTGCAAAATTATTTTCAGTCTATTAGTTAAAATCGTTATAAACACTTTGTAGTCAATTCTGATTCCATGTTTGTTTGCACTGAAAAAGGGGCAGCCCTAGATAAGTTTAATGTTATAGTAAAACCATTCTAGAAATACCTTTAATAAAGAGATATCCAGGCAGCTGATGAAGCCAAGATTTAATTACTTCTATTTAGAGAAAGCACTAACAAATATAAGTAGCACAGATGCTTGTGTGTTATAATGGAATTATAAAAGGCATTTGATATAACACATCATCTCTCTCTCTCTCTCTCTCTCTCTCTCTCTCTCTCTCTCTCTCCCTCCCTCCCTCCCTCCCTCTCTCTCTCGGAAACAGCATATACAGTATTTCTCCTGGCAGAAACAAATATAACTTTTCAGTTTGAAAAAAAAAATAAATGAAGGGAGGCACTGAAAAGAAAACAACAAAAATTGAGAAAGTCACTGCCAGCCGGTGTTCGTGGATCCTGGTTTTTAATTGATGTGATGTTTGTCCCACGTAGAATTGGTTGCAATCGTTATAGTTGATTTTGTAGATGACATTTGTTTCTTTCATCCTTCTGTATCTTGTCTTTGGTTCTGGATAATTCCTGGCGGAGTGTGGCTGTGGGTTTGTGGGCTATTGCTATTCCTAGAGGTTGGAGCACTCTGGCGTCACCCGAGCTACAGATGTTCACCACTATTGCAAGCAGGAAGAATGTTGTGTTTCAAAACTGCGGTTTCTGTCTCCTGAGGTCTCTGCTGACGCTAAGCTTCCTTCTGAAGTTTCAATCACCCAATCACTATTTTTCAGCCTCACATATCCCTCAAGACTGTTGTGAAAATGGAGGAGGAGAGCGGCAATAAAATGTCACCTTGAACAATTTCAAGGAAATGGAAGTCGTCCATTAAAAAAAAAAGGTTTATTCAGCTGCTGGCTGTTAAAAATAGATTGTATGCTTGCAATGGCTTGATTTACACATTGAGAAAAGCATTGTGGTAATGCCAAGTTCATACATCACATGAATCCATAAATTGTGACTGACAGAGCAATGGACGGCAAACTTTTTGAGATGCTCATTGCATCAAAAGGAACTCACAACTGATATATAGACCATCTTTGTCTAATAAAGCAACTTTACAGAAACTAATGGGCTGTTTCTCTAAGCAACAGTAAGGAAGGAAGCAGCTGAAGGGCTTTCCTCTTTCTCGTTGGAGTTTCTCCAAAAGGAACATCTGATAGAAGAAAATAAAACAATCCAACTCTCACCCCAAACAGCCAAAGCGAGAAATTGTCATTAAGATTTGGTTCATTTGTGCACACTAAAGTCAGGCATTGCCCAATTGGTTCCAAAGCTAAATATAAAATAAGGCACTGTCAGTGTAAGGAATCACTTCAATCCACATCTTAAGAAAGCAGAACTCTTGGAAACAATCTCTTCCAACAGGAACTTTTATTAAGAGAAATTGATAGTAGGCATAATAGACAGGATCTGAGGGATTCCCTCACAAATCAATGTTTTAAAGTGTCCCTAAGCAACCCCCACCCCGCAGTTCTTCCGGGCGATTCAGACCGGCAGATTTCTAGGTGTTAAATCCAGGAAAGATAACATCAATCCGGCTCTGTTGTACACGATCATTCAACAGCTCTTCACACCTTATTTTGATGCCAGATAAATAAACCAGATCCCGGTGCTGTATCTTTTCACACCCCCCCCCCTTTTCCTAGCTGCCCGGTAAGGAGGAGAGGTTCAGAGGGGCATAGGATAAGAGGCAAATGGTTACATTGTAATGGTTAGCAGAGGCGAATAAACAAAAGGTTACTTTGTAGTGAATAGAGGAAGTGAAAGTAGTAAAAAAACCCTGCATATCCCCCCTCCCCCTTGGGAGTATGGCAGGACACAGGAAAGGGTAAGAATTGGTTTTAGATCAGAGGAGATAGATAGAAAGGAAATATAACTGGATCCTGACAGTCAGACTGGGGATACATGCTCTTAATAAAAAATTATCATCCACTTTCAAGCTGCAAGTTAGGGAGATGCATGGATGGTCTCTCAGTAACAGACCATATCTTTAAAAACCTGTCTGGAGATCTTTACAACAACTCAT